>CM052199.1:5605366-5635955 GCA_028455805.1 Lasioglossum figueresi | reverse complement strand
TAACGATTTTCTTGACTGACCCCCAATATTTGTTGAAATATGAGAACAATGGAAGAACGTGTCATTCAGGAAACCTCAAAAGTGATTTTGAACCGATTACAAAAAGAGAAAATATTTTCTTTTAAAAATTCTGGGTTTTACAATCGACAAAATTTTTATTCTGCATAGAAATCCTCAGTCTACGACTGATTGTACTAATTGTATTTCAATAACGATTTTCTTGACTGACCCCCAATATTTGTTGAAATATGAGAACGATGGAAGAACGTGTCATTCAGGAATCCACTTTACTGTGAACCGGGAACCGCGGCGGAGCAACGTGTGTGTCAACAGTGAATGGATCTCGACCTTTAAATAACGTTAATGTTTATCCGTGATGTAACTAGGCGGTCGCAGGTGCGCGTACGCGTATCGCGTAATAAGTTATTCAATTCCGGCTATTATTAATCTTGTCAAAGTACACCGATCGCGTGTAAACAGCGCGTGCCGTGCGTCGCGCGACGCGATATTGCGAGATCACGCTATTCAACGTTATTAAACGCTATACTGGTCCATGACCACGCGATGCCGGAGATCGCACTTCGAAATTTACTGGGACACACTACCATCGAGAACACCCGAACCCCGGAAGAACAGACCTTTTTATTTAAAAAAATGGTCGATAAAAAGGTCCCATGCTCTGCAATGATCAATGAGATTCATGAAAGAGATTCATGAAAGAGATTCAGTAAACAATCTTGGAATTTTTCATTGAATTCTTATTTCACTATGCAACATACCACAGCATCCTGCAAAAGCCCTGATAGGTCAAATCACCTAACTTCTCCAAAGAGCACACAATTGTCCGAGGATCCAAATGATCAAGAATCGATCCCTGTTCACGGAAATCTCCCTACCAGGTCCCACACTACCTTGGAATTTTTCATTCAATTCTTGGTTTACGTAGTTGGCTAGAAATGCTATTCTTCAGTTGAAAGCTTCTTGCGTCAACCATAAGCTCTCTGCAAGATTCCACCATCATCCTGAAGCTTTCTTCTTCAACTAGAAGCTTCCCTCCTTCATCCAGGAGCTAGCTCCATCATCCACAAGCTTTTTCTCTTGGTTTCCTATGCAACATAGTACATCATCATGCAAAAGCCCTGATAGATCAAACTGCCTAACTTCTCCAAAGAGCACACAATTGTCCGAGGATCCAAATGATCAAGAATCGATCCCAGATCACGGAAATCTCCCTACCAGGTCCCACACTATCTTAGAATTTTTCATTCGATTCTTGGTTTACGTAGTTGGCTAGAAATGCTATTCTTCAGTTGAAAGGTTCTTGCGTCAATTATAAGCTCTCTGAAAGATCTCTCCTTCATCCAGAAGCTTTCTTCTTCAGCTAGAAGCCTCCTCCTTCATCCAGAAGCTAGCTCCTTCATCCACAAGCTTTTTCTCTTGTTTTCCTATGCAACATAGTACATCATCATGCAAAAGCCCTGATAGATCAAACTACCTAACTTCTCCAAACAGCACACAATTGTCCGAGGATCCAAATGATCAAGAATCGATCCCAGATCACGGAAATCTCCCTACCAGGTCCCACACTATCTTGGAATTTTTCATTCAATTCTTGGTTTACGTAGTTGACTAGAAATGCTATTCTTCAGTTGAAAGCTTCTTGCGTCAACTATAAGCTCTCTGAAAGATCTCTCCTTCGTCCAGAAGCTTTCTTCTTCCAGCTAGAAGCCTCCTCCCTCATCCAGAAGCTAGCTCCTCCATTCAGAAGTTTCCTCCTTCATCCAGAAGCTAGCTCCCACATCGAAAAGCTAGCTCCTTCATCCAGAAGCTTCCTCTTTCATCCAGAAGCTTTTTTCTCGAGTTAGAAGCTCCTTATTTTCAGCTAGAAGCTTCCTTCTTCATCTAGAAGCTTTTTTTTCTTGTTTTACTATGCAACATAGCACAACATCATGCAAGAGCCCTGATAGATGAAATCATCTAACTTCTCCAAAGAGCACGCAAGTGTCCGAGGATCCAAATGATCAAGAATCAGTGCCAGTCCAGGAAAACGTCCCTAGGAGGGAGCATTAAGCTTGGCCCGGTGGCAAATCCCTTCAGAACCCAGGAAAATCACGCCCCTACGTGACCCGATGGTCAAAGATCGAACCCTCCGCGAGAGGATTGATCATCTATGATAGCGGACGACGGCTACCCATCGTATGAGCGTATCCGAAGGCTTATCTTGTTATCGGCGTTGATCGGATCACGCGATTACCGTCGCGCGTCTGGGGATTATCGTTGGGCAAAGCATCGGCAAAGCGTTGGGTCTTGTCTAGCACGGTTTTCTAGCGATTCGACACCGATCTTACCGCACGGCGCGTGGATCCTCTTGCTCTCCGCCAGAATGTTTGTCCATGGCGTATCGCCGTGCGTTATCAACGGCCGCGAATGTTCAACATGTTTGTCGACGCACTCGGGGAGAATGCTGATAAGTCTGTTGACCGATTCCTGGCCGATAGGTGGAAACGTGTATCGCAAACCTAACCGCGATTGCATGATGTTACTGCTGGTGGGAAAAGACACTCTGTAGCGCGGGAAGATGAGCAGAGCCTGGGAGATTTGAAGAGTTCAGCGGAGAAGAGGTGAATTGGACACAAGCAGTGTCGTGCACCCCCAAAATTATCAAAAAAATACCCAAAATTAACTAAAAAAATTAATTTTGTACAATTTTAACGATATTAAATTTATTTTCAATTTTTTACCCTTCTACAAATACTTTTCTCCCCTCGTCTGCCGAATCTGTTCATAATTGCTACTAAAAATTTGAAGATTTCAGTGGAGAGGAGGTAAATTGGACACAAGCAGAGTCGTTCACCCTTACAATTTTGAAAAAAATATCCTAAATTAACTAAAAAATTAATTTTTTACAATTTTAACGATATTAAATTTATTTTCAATTTTTTACCCTTCTACAAATAATTTTCTCCCCTTGTTTGACGAATCTGATCATAAGTGCTACTAAAAAATTGAAGATTTCAGTGCAGATAAGGTAAATTGGACACAAGCAGGGTCGTGCACCCTAAAAATTTTCAAAGAAATATCCTAAATTAACTAAAAAATTAATTTTTTACAATTTTAACGATATTAAATTTATTTTCAATTTTTTACCCATCTACAAATAATTTTCTCTCCTCGTTTGACGAATCTGATCATAAGTGCTACTAAAAATTTGAAGATTTCAGTGCAGATAAGGTAAATTGGACACAAGCAGGGTCGTGCACCCTAAAGATTTTCAAAGAAATATCCTAAATTAACTAAAAAATTAATTTTTTACAATTTTAACGATATTAAATTTATTTTCAATTTTTGACCCATCTACAAATAATTTTCTCTCCTCGTTTGACGAATCTGATCATAAGTGCTACTAAAAATTTGAAGATTTCAGTGGAGATAAGGTAAAATGGACACAAGCAGGGTGGTGCATCATAAAAATTTTCAAAGAAATATCCTAAATTAACTAAAAAATTAATTTTTTACAATTTTAACGATATTAAATTTATTTTCAATTTTCGACCCATCTACAAATAATTTTCTCTCAATCTGATCATAAGTGCTACTAAAAATCTCGTAAACTTTGAAGAATGTCGTCTTGGAAAATGCTAAACATTTTTCTTTCTCAATGGAATTTCGAGAAGATTTACAGATTATTCAAACGATCTCAAAGCCCCAAATTTTGACATTTACCGTGGCTTTGAAAAGTGGTGATAATTTAATTTTTTTAATGAAATTAAGAACAGATTTTGATGACCTCAAAGCTCAGAATTTTGCAGAGATAGAGTGGCTCTGAAAAACGTTAATAATTTTTTGTGGAATTGCTGGAAAGATCACCGTTCCTTTTCCAGAATATTTCTATACGATTCCAGAGTTGCACGACGTCTGTTCCGGTCTGCGAGAATAGCAACAATGTGTCACGGAATGGCGAGTTCCCAGTCGATTTGCGGTCGATGATCGACGCAGGCCCGGAGAAGAATGATTTCGAAATGCCGAAGGACCAGCGTCGAATGGAATTCGCGGGAGATTCGACGAGGCGTGTTGCCCCGTCGGAATGGAGAACGTTACCGTTCGATTCCTCGGTCCGTGTGTTATAAACAATTCTAAAAGTCACCGGCGTAGACCTACGAACGCCATACATTTCGTGGAAACGACGGCCATCGTCGGGCGAAAATAGATCGTAAACGCCAGCGCGAGAGCACCGAAAATTCGGTGTCAATAAATTCAATTTATGCTCGGCTATAAAATTTCGAAAATCCTCAAGAGAGAACATGACCACAAACACCGTCGAGAGAGCAAACATATTTTCTGGTTGGGCCTTCTATCGAACGGAGAAGTTTTCGCCCCGCAACGGGTTCCTCGTATTCTTTTCTAGGAACGCGGCCGTTTCACAGGGGAAATTTGTTTAACCGTTTCTAAAGGAAGGCGCAAGCACCACCGCGGGGTGTAGTTGGTTTGCCGGAGACCCTATGGGGGATACACGGTATGGGGGATGCAGGAGTGAGATGGGTCCAGGGTTGGGGCCCTCTTCTTGGGCAACCTCTTCGAATGCAAGAAGTCCGGCAGGTAGGCTCGTTAGCGAGCAGGTAGGTAGGTAGAGGCGAGTCAGGGTAGGTGTATAATGCTGACTGTAGTCGGTGTGTCTGTATTCATGTACCGGGTGTTCCCACAATTTCAAACCTCCACAATACTTTCGTTTACAAGATTTATTTCATCCTGATATCTCATTTCACGCGTCTCCCCTCGCGAACTTCGTCAACTATTTAGCCGGGGTATTAGGGGAATCAACATACCGTTCGATCACAAGAGAATTGTTCATAAGAGGTGTCTTGTTAAATTGTGGTGCACTTTGTAACTGCTGTACACGACAATCGAACTATAATCTAAACGACAACAAACTATTCGACATTTCTATCGAATGTGTATCAGGGGTTACAACTAGGGATTGCAATACCGGTATTTCGTGTTATTTTGCAATTTCGTGAAACCGGTATTTGCTAAGGTAAAATACCGGCATTTTCGGTATTAGCTGTAAATAATAAATATCTTTTTTTGGACATCTACTCTTTTGTGAAATACGTGTTTACAGTAGTACCAACATCAATCATTTGCTGTCTTGTCGTTTGCTGAAACCTAACCTCACATTTATAAGGGTTCGCCGCTGACAATATGTGTGCGCTTGTTGCCGATCAAGGAACATTACCGCGGAGGCAAATATTTAGAGGAAGTGTATCGCTCGTTATTAACAGTAACATCATTCAGCGTGGATGCGGAAAGAGCATTTTCAACTGCAGGTAATTTGTGCAGAAAAATACGTTCCAGGCGTTAACGACAGTTCAATGGATGCATTATGTTTTTTACAATCACACTTCAAAAATATGCAGTTAATAAATTAGTTAATGTCTTTTTCTATTAACCCTCTGCACTCGGAGCTATTTTAAGTGGAAAATTAAACATTTCTTGCGATCTAGAATATTTCCATCCTGTGTGATTTTTTAAGTTTGGTAGACATGAAATTGATGTAATACTTCGTACAATACTTAAATGTTGAGTAATCGATTAGATACCGACAGATCTAATAATGTGAACAATATTTTAATTAATAGTACAGCAATTATTAATGTTGATTTTATATTTACTATTAGCATCTATACTATTTACTCTTAGTTATTAGTATCTTCTTAATAATAATACTATACGTTTTGTTCCTTTATTCTATTATAATACTATGTAATGGTTTATATTTTTCGTATTATATTTTCTGTTTCTAATGTTAAAAATTATTATTTCACTGCTCTTATTAATAATATTTGATTACAACATTTGTTCCTTTATTTTAAATTTGTACATAACAAAATAGTTTATTATTTTTTGTATAAAACTAATAAATATGGTAAAGAAACAGCTGCGTTTTTGTACCCTTTTGAAAATTCCTAATACCGGTATTAATACCGGTATTTCGGTACGTTTAAAAAAATACCGAATATCGGTATTGTATTTTTGGTTCGGTATTGCACACCCAAGTTACAACATTCTTAAAAATTGCAGATCAATGTTGGGGAATTAGAGGAATCAGCATATCGTTCGATCACAAGAGAATTGTTCATAAGAGGTGTGCTGTGAAATTGTGTTATACTTTGTAACCACTGTACACGACAATCCAACTATAATCTAAACAACAACAAACTATTCGACATTTCTATCGAATGTGCAGCAGGGGTTACAACATTCTTAAACAATTGGTGGATCGATTTATTCAACAATACACGAGTCCACAAATCTAATAAGGGTTCACAGTGTGTGTATTAGATATTCTTAAATAGTTTAGTCCATTTTGAGTTGGTTAAGTACATAACAACTAAAGTACAAGCGTTGTCATCAGATGTGTCTCTAATTTTGTTCCTCCAATTTTTACCATAACATGTGGTATAGGTGCAGTTAAAATGCTGTACGGTGGACGTTTCACGGTTTGAAATAACCGCCAAATATTGATTAGTTCATGTTCGATCCATTGATTTCTGTTTTGTTTTTCTTGGCTCTATTCGCTTCGTGTTTGTGCCGCAGTAACTTGTGCACTGGCATAGAAACAACATGTGTTTATACATGTTATTTTGTCTTTAATTTTTTTTTCTAAAGCAGGTTGGTAAATTTACTTCTATATTTTAATTGTGTAATTGAATCCGTTTGTTCAACATATTAATACCGTTACCTCTATTTGAAATTTACAGACGCAGTTTTTTCTTCTTTCTTGAAAAGGATCCATATCGGGATCGAAACGTTGAAAGTTTAATCAAACTAGCAAAATTGCTTTATTGTACATCTCTGATCGAACCTTTGCGCCGAGATCATTTTTACATCTTGTTATTAACAATCTTACGATCGATAATCAAAACACATTTACATTGCAGATCAATGTCGGGGAATTAGAGGAATTATCGTTCGATCACAAGAGAATTGTTCATAAGAGGTGTGCTGTGAATTTGTGGTGTACTTTGTAACCACTGTACACGACAATCCAACTATAATCTAAACAACAACAAACTATTCGACATTTTTATCGAATGTGCAGCAGGGTTTACAACATTCTTAAACAATTGGGTCGACTTATTCAACAATACACGAGTCCACAAATCTAATAAGGGTCCATAGTGTATGTATTAGATATTCGAGATCTCCATTGAATATCTTGATACGCAGTCTACTGCGGATTTCTTAAAATTGCAGATCAATGTTGGGGAATTAGAGGAATTATCGTTCGATCACGAGAGAATTGTTCATAAGAGGTGTGCTGTGAATTTGTGGTGTACTTTGTAACTGCTGCACACGACAATCCAACTATAATCTAAACAACAACAAACTATTCGACATTTCTATCGAATGTGGAGCAGGGGTTACAACATTCTTAAACAATTGGGTCGATTTGTTCAACAATACACGAGTCCACAAATCTAATAAGGGTCCACAGTGTATGTATTAGATATTCGAGATCTCCATTGAACATCTTGATACGCAGTCTACTGCGGATTTTTAAAAATTGCAGATCAACGGGGAAGAAATGAAGAAATTCCCTTTGCGTGCTACGACGTCACAGATGTTAAGGGCTGATTTGAATATGAAAAATCTCGCTGTCGATCGCGGACAATGGGGAGAGTAGAAAAATGTGTTATCGGGTCTATTTCCACGTGTTCCCAGTAGCCTCGTTAAACCTCGGGCCTGTCGAGGCAGGACGCAATGGGGTCCACGTGCAGCAACCGGCGTCTGGCCGCCATCGCACCGGAAGTAGTCGGGGCGTTGGTGCTATCTATATCCCCGAATATTCCGCGCCGCGACACCCGGTATACGATGCAGAGCGTAAGAAATGGGTGGGTAACTCCGCGAGAGAAGGCGAAGAGTAAGACGAGAAAAGGAAGCGGGTCTGAAAGGGCGAGAGCGAGATTCGAGGCGAAGGAACGAGCAGACCAGGAGGGACGAGAGAGAGAAAAAGAGAAAGAGAGAGAGAGGGAACAGGCGTGAAGAGGAGTGTGGAAGAGAGAGAGAGAGGAGAGAAATGAAGATGAAGCGAGAGAGAACGATAGAAGAACTCGCTTGGGTGCCATGTGCATTGGTGTAGAGGATACACACTGTAAGGTTCGGAGGGAGGAAGGTATTCGGGCAAGTTCAGGGTGATGCAGCTCTCCTTCCCCCCACTCCTCGCATTCTCCTCTATCTTTTTCTGTTGTCCGTCTCTTTCACTAATTTTCTATCGCGCGCACACGCTAGTGTTCGCTCCTCTCGCTAACCCACTCTCAATTTCTATTCTCCTTCTCCCGCCTGCTAACGCGACTCTCCTATCAATTCCTCTCTGTCTCTCTCTCTCTATCTCGTCTCGTTCCCTCGTACTGTACAGTGTATAGTGTATAGTGTACGTGTCGACCCGAACCTCTACCTCCTTGCCCTTTCCGCCTCTCCCGACACAACACCGCTCGGTTCAGCTCGGTTCAGCTCGCTCGGCTCCTCTCGCGCCCGGTATCAGAGCTGCTCATTTCGTTTCGTTTCGTTTCGTTTCGTTTTTCGTCTCCGAGGATAAGCCTACGGTATGCTTCAGGCGATCTAGGCGCCCAACCGCCTACACGCGAACTCGTCAATTACTTCGCACAACGAGACACATCGTTTATGGCCTCCCCTCGGTCCTTCGTTCCCTCCTTCTCGTCACTCTGGAATCGCTCTACAAGCTTTACTTTCGTTTCGGTAATTCGAAAATTGTACAGCGAAGCATATCGATCGAAGAAAATCACTCGGGTCCGTGCGGTTTCTTAGATCGTGTAGCTCTGCGAGGGTCGTTCAATAAGTAACGAGAGAAATTGGTGTAGCTCGAAAACTGTTTATTCGATTAACCCTTAGCACTCGAGTGATGCCTCTGTGGCGCCATTAATAATTGCTGTACCATTGTCGATAGTTACAAAGTTCCATTGTATTGTTTTATGCGCGATATTATTTATTCACAGCTGATTAACAGTTCTTTCATAGCGTAGTGGAGTTTGAACAAACATCTAATATATGAAGTTGTGTTCGAGCTCCAACCTCGTTATCCCAACAGAAAATTATTTTAAAAATTACGGATCTAAGTAGCCACTAAAAATTACTTATCAAAAATATTTTCCACGTTATTTAATTTAACCCTCTGCGGTCCGAAGGAAATATTTTCAGTCGGCAGAATTTTGTAAAAATGACGGATCTAAGTCGCCACTAAGAATTGCTTATCAAAAATATTTTCCACGTTATTCAATTTAACCCTCTGCGGTCCGAAGGAAATATTTTCAGTCGGCAGAATTTTTTAAAAATGACGGATCTAAGTCGCCATTAAAAATTGCCTATTAGTACAATATTTTTTCAACATAATCCCCTCCAACACTTATACATTTGTAACATCGTTCCTCTAATTTTCTTACGCCCCTATTGTAAGATTCTTTCGGGTTGCTGTCGAAGCCATTTTTGCAACCTGAATCTTGACTTCTTCGTTGGAGTCGAATTTTTTGCCACGTAGAGCCTCCTTCAGGGGACCAAACATGTGAAAATCTGAAGAAGCAAAGTCTGTACGATAAGGGGCAAGGGTAGTCACGTGGCAAAACTAGAAAGGAACTAGAATGTAACTAGATTTTCGGTCGAAAATGGGTTTGCGGGAATAGATTTTTTGTTCTTATTTGAGCAAATTTTGGGCTGGGTGAGGGTTCATTCTAAAGAGGAAGGTTAAATGCACCGCGCGGACCGATAATTTAACGAGATTATGTTTATATCTAATAATATAAGTGTCCAAAAGTAGAGCAAAAATCGAGAAAAATACTCGCAGATTCCGATGTATTTTTCTGTCCCTAAAAGATTTTTTTGACTCGCATGATGGGGTTCGGCGCGGGGCATTTAACCTTCCTCTATCAAATAAACCTTTGTGCAGCTCAAAATATGCTCGTATAAGGATAAAAAATCCATTCCCGTGATTGCATTCGCATAGCAGAGATTTCCCCATATTACGTTCACGAAGGCGGAGGTACTCTCTGATGCAGAGCAAGTCTAGAGCCAATTTTAGTAAAGCTAGTTAGACGAGATGGCGCCTAGTCAGGACTGTCATAGTGGAATCATAGCAACAAAAAAATATAAAGGGCTTGAATCCACTCGGATCCATTAATAGCAATAAAGATACTAATAAACAAAAGAAAAAACGTGGAATCATAGCAAAATTGAAGCGTTAGGCTCATATATATGTATGTTTATCAGTGTTACCACAAGAAAAACTTTTTTTTCTGCACAGAGGTAGGTAACACTGATAAATACTCTAAAATCTGAAATTTACATGGGTGTCCTTCCCCCATAAGGAGGATGTGAAAGAATCTCCCAGCCCAGTTTTGGAATGCATATCGTCAATGCGAAATTCAAAGGAGGAAGTTGAAACTTCAACCGGTCGTCCACGTCGCTGCGCATTATCGACACTTTCGCGGCCATTTTTAAACTGGTCTACCCACTTGTAAATGTTTGAACGGTTTAAGCACTTATTCCCGTACACTTTTAACATCCTTGCATGGATTTCACTACCGTTAACACATTCTGCGACTAATAATCTAATCACAGCACGTTGTTCTTCCGCGGTGCAATTCTCAATCGGGCTTGGCATTTTGAACTGACTAATTTATAGGTTAGGTTTAGTAAATCTTGTCAAACAGCTGATCAGAAGTGGTTACAAGGATGTTAACTTGAAGTTACCCCTGTCTCGCAGAGGTGGGCATTATTTGGCGAAACAAATATTTCAAACACTATTAAATATTTTAGATTTTATTTTGCTTAAAGAAAATAGTATTTTAAATAAGATACACAATTTCGAAAATAAAATATTTCTATTTGAACAACCTGAACCTGAAAATAAAATATTTCTATTTCAACAATTTGATCCACAAAATAAAATATTTCTAATCGAACAATCTGAAACGCGAAATAAAATATTTTACTTTTTGCATTGTTATAATACTCTGAGAAACCGTATAAACATACAGTGTATCTTATCGTTATGGAACGATTTACACTCATAAATGTATTGAATTCGAACCATTAATTTCAGCAATAATATTTAAAATTGAAATGGAAAATAAAGATGAAACACAAATATTTTTAATATTCTTCAAATAAAATACTATTTACAAAAAGTACTGCGTCAAATAAATTATCTTATTTTCAAAAATTACTGCATCAAATGAAATATTTTATTTTCAAAGTTGTACACATACTTTAAAATAAATAGGATTATTTACTATTTACTATTTAAAATAGTATTTTCCCCAGCACTGCACCCCTCTAATCTACCACTCTCTCTCTCTTTTTCCATTTCCCTTGCTCGTCACAGTGGCCGGAATTAAAATTTGCAATTGTTTAGAGCTGTATCTTTTCATAATTTTCAGTTACTGTTTGAAATGCTTTTTTATTTGATAAAATTTTCAATTTTAGTCGATGTTTATAACCATGTACACTTTGAGATTTATGAACTACCTGCAATTGTTAGGAGCTGTATTTTTATGATTTTCAGTTTCTGTTTTACCCTTTTGCACTCCTTTGTCGAGGGACATTCCATTAGAGAAAGAAAAATGTAAATAAAACGGGTTTTTATAAGCATTTCGTTCTGCCTTTATTTATTTATCTTATTTTTTAGTTAGAAACAAATATAAGTTCCGCAAATATAAATTACAACAAAGTTTGAGAGCTACATTTAATGTAATCAGTAAACAAAATTGTTTAAAATAAGTAGCAGTCAAGGAACTGTCCTTTGAAGTAAATTACAAATAAAAAAAAGTAAATTTAAAATAGTAGAGAATTGTTGGCAACAAAATTGAAAAATAATTCGGAGTGCATAGGATTAAATATAATTTTATTCGATAAAATGTTCAATTTTGGTCAGAAAGAGTCGTAAGTTGATCACGTGTCTACAAATTTCAAGAGAATACATTTTTTAATGAGAAAATGGCGGACACCTCGATGTTCTAAATGTTAATTTTTGAATAATAGAAGCCTAAACCGTACGGTAACGCTGGGATAATTTCCGCGAGAAAAAGACGGGTTTTCAGCGGAGCGTGCGCCGTCGACGCGACCGGGTTGCATACGATATTTGCGGCGAGGTGCAATCCGGAGGCGGAGGCACTTTCCAAGTAGCGACAAAGTGTATATCAGGCCGGCGAGCAAGCTTTTGCCAGCTCGGCTGCTACCAGAGGATTGCGAGGGATACGCGGGCATGGAAAATCTCGTGTGCTCCCGAGAGCTCGAGCTTCCGGAAAACGAGCGACCCACTTGCGAATGCGTCCCGACGCGATACGTATGCCCCCGCGCCCGTTTTCGAACTTAATTCTTCTCTTTTTTTACCGAGGCCGAACAACGCCCCCGCTGAAATTGCGCGCGAAATCTCTGGCTGCCGTTGAAAATCTCATTTGGCGAACTTGGACGAGCTGCGAACACTGCTGGAGAAGTGCGTTTGTTATTTATACGTTCGCATTTTATTTATACTCACGCAGACGCGAGAAAACGAAAACAGTAGGAAAACAGCATTTAATTTTTATTTTTAAATGTTTGCTGTATAGCAAACAATTCCCTCGCAGGTCTTTTGCAACCGAAACACAATTTTTATTTCGCACGATACAGTAAATCCTTTATAAACGCAACAGCATCGGAGGATTCGGTTGCATTTATCGTGGACGGGTAACTATTTTTTGAGCTTCTAAGGCCGAGCCGAACGTAGAAAAGGACAGCGCGTATAAAGAGAGATAAGCGTGTCCTTTCTTGCGCCGGAACCGTTCATCGTCAATTAAACCACTAAATACAGTTGAAATGATATCGTGTCTGGTCTTATTTTAATCAGAAGAATGCCACAAATATATTCGTGAAAGTTTCATAAAAAAAATAACTAACGAGTAATAAATAATTAACGAGTAATTTCACTTTAATTCCTGAAAATTTTGACAGCGGGATGTTTACGTGACAATGTTTATAAACACGACAACGTCTATCACGATGACCTACAGAAATCTACGATAAGGTTGAATTTCAAATTTGATATTCAGCGAAGGAAATTTTCAGGAAATAAAGTGAAATTACTCGTTAATTGTTAAGTTTAGGACTAACGAAGGTCAATACTTTTTTACTCAGAATTCGACATTCTTCCATATTTTGGTACAAAAAATATAGTATTCAATTTAAGGAAACAAAGTCGACCTTCAAATCTCCGAAACGTTTCCACCTGTAAAAAAAATAGCTACACTACATAACGTACCCCTTCAGACCATGCAACTTCTGTATACAAAACTTTTTCGTGCAACGCGTACTTTGAAAGTTATATAGGTGTGCAGATTGCGCGAACCATATTATGTACAAATATTATAGTATTTAAATATAATTTATAATCCTCAGTTATTCTTAAACGTTTCTAATTAAAATTTTTGAACCCTCAGCCCCGAAATCCTTACTTTTGTGTGTGCGTTTGAACGAATTTTAATCGCAATAATTTCGCAGTAAAAATTGAGAGAATGCAAAAATTGTTGCCCAGTTAAATTCACGAAATGCGACAGATGGAACGGCTAACCACATGCTTAGAACCGACGGAAGTTTACCCGGTCATGTAATTCTCTAATATTTATTTAGCAGGTGTCGTCAATGCAGATAACACAGACCGCGCGGAATTTCCTCTCGATCTTTCGTAACCCTGAGGAAGATACACGATGACGATTTTCTCACGGCACGCTTTTCATTTCGACGATTCGAGGCCTGCACGGATAACGTTACAAGACAAAATTACTCGGACACGTCCGATAATTAGCAGCGGTTTCGCTAGACCCTCGCGCACGAAACGCAACGAACCAAGCTAATCTGGCGAATCTGAGTGACTGCGGAAAAGTATAATAATTGGGAACGTTTGTCAAGTCAGTGGCTCGAGGCGGACGGTCACGAGCATTCCCAGAAACACATTTTCAGGATACCACGCGCGTTCGCGAACAATTTTGACGGACGTTAACGTTCATTTGCACGCCAATATCATATTCGATGATCGAACTGCGGATTTTTAACAATGGAAAAAAAAATGGTGAATTCCTCCGGAATAAAACGTATCTGCATCAATTATAATTGGACTGCGGATCTTTATGCAAACTAAAAACATTCTACCTGAATTGAAACAGACTGGAGTGAAATAAATATTTAATTTCTTGTTGTATATGTTTAATAGGTTGAAAATAATATAATAGTGTATTTGAATTCTTCAAATATTTTCGCTGTCAGAAATTAGATCTACCCTTTTTTATCAAAAATATATCAAATCCGCAGTCTAGTTATAATAAATAAGAGTCGGTACAATCACAAGAAATTTTCCCTATTTAGATACAGCTCGAATGAATTTATTGTTTATACAAAAATTGTTTGTGTTATAATTGGACTGCGGATCTTTATGCAAACTAAAAATTTTCTACCTGAATTGCAACAAACTGGAGTGAAATAAATATTTAATTTCTTGTTGTATATATTTAACAGGTTGAAAATAATATAACAGTATATATGAATTCTTTAAATATTTTCCCTGTCAGAAATTAGACCTACCCATTTTTATCATAAATTCTTAAAATCCGCAGTCTAATTATAATAAATAAAAGACAGTACAATGATAAGAAATTTTCTCTGTTCAAATACTGCTCGAATGCATTTTTTATTTATACAAAAATTGTTTGTGTTATAATTGGACTTGCGGATCTTTATGCAAACTAAAAATTTTCTACCTGAATTGCAACAAACTGGAGTGAAATAAATATTTAATTTCTTGTTGTATATGTTTAACAGGTTGAAAATAATATAACAGTATATTTGAATTCTTCAAATATTTTCACTGTCAGAAATTAGATCTACCCATTTTTATCAAAAATACATAAAATCCGCAGTCTAATTATAATAAATAAGAGTCGGTACAATGATATGAAATTTTCTCTGTTTAAATACTGCTCGAATGCATTTTTTATTTATACAAAAATTGTTTGTGTTATAATTGGACTGCGGATCTTTATGCAAACTAAAAACTTTCTACCTGAATTGCAACAAACTGGAGTGAAATAAATATTTAATTTCTTGTTGTATATGTATAATAGATAGAAAGTAATATAACAGCATATTTTAATTCTTCAAATAGTTTCACTGTCAGAAATTACACCTACCCATTTTTATCATAAATGCATAAAATCCGCAGTCTAATTATAATAAATAAGAATCGGTACAATGATAAGAAATTTTCTCTGTTTAGACACAGCTCGAATGCAGTTTTTATTTGCACAAAAATTATTTGTGTCAATTACAGTGAACAGAATTCCCTAATAATTTAGATACAGGTGGAACAAATTGTTTTAGGCAAAAATGATTAGCGTTAGCTGTAATTAACAGAAGCGTCCACAATTTAGATAAAGCAACGCACGGTTCGGAGATTATTTTAAACTGTATGAAATCCGCAGTGAACCAATGGCTTTCTAGAACCGCGCGAGTATGGCCGCCATTATGATAAACGGAGATAATTTCTAGAATTCTTACGGGGTATTAAAATGATCTGGAAGCTTGTAGTGCACACGGTAGCTCGATAATGACGCGAGAACATTGCTCCCATTGAAATTCTACGAAACACGAAATTTACGAGTATCCGAAGGGGCGTCGTTCGGCTCTTGTTTGTGTGCAATAATAATTTCTTCCCAAGGCACGGTTCACCGTGTCGATAGCCGCGCATCGCCGAAAGACGCAATTTTCGGGCGCGCTGGTTCGTGTATTTTGAAATTACTTTGCCAACCAGAAGCACGCACTGTCACGACGCACGCTCTTTGCATTTTCTGCTATTACACCGATACATCGTTAGTGCACCTTCGGGCGCGGAACACGCAATGCTAAATTATCGTCCGAAAAATTTCGAGCCTGCTGAAACCAGCGTACT
Source organism: Lasioglossum figueresi (assembly GCA_028455805.1). NCBI lineage: Eukaryota > Metazoa > Arthropoda > Insecta > Hymenoptera > Halictidae > Lasioglossum > Lasioglossum figueresi. Next base: position 5,619,970 of record CM052199.1, on the reverse strand, counting down.
TACAAAGAAGAACTTGCCGAACATTTATTCCGCTTGTTCTCGGAAATCTGGCAAACGAATTCCGGAATCTAAGATACATTGTAATACAAAAACTTATTCGAAGGGGCAACAATTTTACATTTTTGTAATAAGATAAAATTATTAGTTCAAATATTGAATTAGAAATAGTTAGAAATTATTTTTTATTAGCAGAGCGGATCTTTATGAGAAATAACAATTTTTTCCTGGACTACAACAACCTGAAGTAAAATAGAAATTTGTTTTCTGTCTTAATACGTTTGATAGATTGAAAATAACGTAGCAGTTTTAAATTACCCCTACTCATTTTTGTTATAAATGTATAAAATCCTTTATTATTTAAAATAAGATAAAATTGTTAGTTCAAATGTTGAATTAGAAATGATTAAAAATTATTATTTATTAGTACAGCGGATCTTCATGCAAAATTATAATTTTTTTCCTGGATTGCAACAAACTAAAACAAAATAGAAATCTGATTTTTGTCTTAATACGTTTAATAGATTAAAAATAACATAGCAGTTTTAAATCATCCCTACTTATTTTTGTCATAAATGCATAAAATCCTCTATGATCTAAAATAAGATAAAATTGTTAGTACAAATATTGAATTAGGAATAGTTAAAAATTATTATTTATTATCAGAGCCGATCTGTATGCAAAATAATAATTTTTTTCCTGGATTGCAACAAACTAGAGTAAACTAGAAATTTGGTTTCTGTCTTAATACGTTTGATAAATTAAAAATAATGTAGCAGTTTTAAATCATCCCTACTCATTTCTGTAATAAATGCATAAAAGCGTCTATTATCTAAAATAAGATAAAATGGTTAGTTCATATATTAAATTAGAAATTATTAAAAATTATTTTTTATTAGCAGGACGGATCTTTATGAGAAATAACAATTTTTTCCTGGACTGCAATAAACTGAAGTAAAATAGAAATTTGATTTCTGTCTTAATAAGTTTGATAGATTGAAAATAACGTAGCGGTTTTAAATTACCCCTACTCATTTTTGTCATAAATGTATAAAATCCTCTTTTATCTAAAATAATATAAAATTGTTAGTTCAAATATTGAATTAGAAATGATTAAAAATTATTTTTTATTAGCAAAGCGGATCTTTATGAGAAATAACCATTTTTTCCTGAATTGCAACAAACTAGAATAAACTAGAAATTTGTTTTCTGTCTTAATACGTTTAATAGATTAAAAATAACGTAGCGGTTTCCAATCATCCCTACTCATTTCTGTAATAAATGCATAAAATCCTCTATTATCTAAAATAAGATAAAATGGTTAGGTCATATATTGAATTAGAAATAGTTAAAAATTATTAATTATTAGCAGAGCCGATCTTTATGCGAAATAACAATTTTTTCCTGGACTGCAACAACCTGAAGTAAAATAGAAATTTGTTTCCTGTCTTAATAAGTTTGATAGATAAAAAATAACGTAGCAGTTTTAAATCACCCCTACTCATTTTTGCGATAACTGCATGAAATCCGTTATCTAGTTATTAATGCACGTAAAATTATTAACGTCAGATAAAATAATTGCGACGTTCCAAAAATGATTGAAGCTTGCGTCCCAGGTTGGAACCGTATTAAAATTAATTTACCATTGGAGATTGTGATTGCTAGAAGAACGTTACAATTTTAAAAGTTCTTCTGCGAGCTTAATGTAGTGTCAAACTACAAAATGGTCGTCCGGCGTGCGGAGGGTTGATTGTGAAAATAGCGATGGGGACCGACGATTCGATGGTTGCTAGTTCTAATTAAAAGTACATTAGGAAAGAGCTTTTCCGTAGAAGAGCTATTTCGTCGAACAATCGTCAAGGAAATAATGCCAGGTACTAACGAGGTATAGCGCAGTATATGGCGATCTAATGAACGGAAAAAAGGTGCATCGAAGGTATCACGCACCATTCAGGATGCTGCTAGCCGGAAAACTAGTTCCAGTCTGCATAAAAAAAAAGGGCCCGGTGAAGTAATTGATGCCAAGATTAATCCCACCTCCAGAGACTCCTCTAGCCTTCCTCGAAGCACCATAATTAACCACTTAAGCGATTACGACGGATCCCGATGTAATATTTTGTACGCTCTCTCCCCCTCTCACCTACCGTTCCCCCCCGCCATTCTACTCTCTCTCTTTCGCTAGCTGTTACCCTCCCACGAGTGCAACGAATTCTGATCCCCGACGCATTATGCGCGCGTAATTGTACGTCACAGAAAGTGATTTTCGTGTCGTGCCTGGCTACCGGTCGGGACAAGACAAATTACAATAATTTAACACTCCGCGCGGTTTACACTTTTACGGAACGCGACAATGTATGGCGGCCGTTTAACGTAACGTATGCTTTTCCTAAAATACATCGGCGGGAATCACTTACGGCAGCGGCGCGATTTGTTGCGCTTGAAGACGGATGATCGTTCGAGTAATAGTGAAACACGCTGGTTGCGTGTGCATTCCTTTAGTTGCAGTGATTCATGAGGATCCGCGGCGATCAACAAATAGAAAGAAGTGACGAGAACGAAGAGATTTATTGAACGGAAATCGGATCGGGAAGATGCCCGAGGTGATTTCGAGTAACTTTTTCCTTTGCAAAAATTTTCTACACGGCTTCGTTCACGAGTTATTAACGAAAAACATGGGCCAATCATAGCACGGCTTTTATTGATAGGCTCCGCCTCCGCCAATGACAACGCCGCGCTCAGCGGGACTCGTCGCAGAGGCGGAGTTCGACCGCAGTGGCCAAGCTTTGATTGGTCCGTGTTTTTCGTTGATATCTCTGGAACCAGGCCTCGGAGAATATTTCCGCAAAGGAGAAAAATTACTTTAAATTATTTTTCAAATTACCCGTTTCATTTATAACATTTTTGGGACGCCCTGTATATTGGAAGAACACGAAATATGTTATTGTTCTTGATTGAAAATATTCAGAGAACACTCGTTCGCGATGCGAGTTGATAGAATGCATGAAAAATGCTTGAAAAATGAAAAAAGTTTACAGGTCCACTGTGCAGAGTCGCCAAATGAGGGGAAACGCGTCACGTGACCGAGGCGCGGGAGGTAGAGTGAGGGGACAACTTTTAACCTAACGACTCTGCCAATATGACCCACCGACAGCCGTCACAATATTTTCCAGTTGAAACACCCGAAAGTCGGGCGCAGAAAGCAGTCGTAAAACTGTCAAGTTTGAAAGCGAAGTCGGAAGTTGAGGACGCATCAATCGATGCCGCTTCTTTAAACTTTATTGCCGACGCTCGTTATCTCCGTCCGAGCCGTCGGGACGGATCATGTTAATCGGATTAATCAGGTTTGTCCTTAGTGTGCGTCGACCCGAAAGGATCTAGCAGGTTAAGAACGGTTCAACGATCCAGCGGTCCCGGCCACAATTTTTATCGGTATTGTGCGGAAAACAATGGTTTCAGGTTGAAAGATATTCCCCTAAAATTTGAAGTCGCTAACCCCTCGTACAACGATAATCTCAGGATAAATATACCCTTAACTGTAACATTTTTTTTCTCGGTTGTTAATTAAGATATTCAGATGAAAACAAACCGAAAATACTCGAACTTACCTCCTTCGTGTCGTATATTTTTTTCACAACTGTGAGCAAATTATTAAGAGTAGGAAAAAATCATTTAATTTGTTAGGGGTGAAGATTGCAAGCAATCAATCGAGTGGCCACTTCCAAAAAATTTAAGAACAACGTTCTGTTACTTATGTAATGTATAGAAAAGTTTCTAGATGGTCGGATTGGTGGAACAGATTACTATCGAAACAAATGGCGACTGCAGCTCGGAAAAGTGAGCGAATGTGATGGGAAGATCAATCGAGAGGACCGTTTTGATTCAGAGCCGTGGTATGTACAGTTCCAACCACGTGGATCGTGCGTTTCAAGTCAAAATCGTCGGCGTAACAGTCTGTAACTTGTTAAAGTGTTTTGGCAACACGGTGACAGCGTGTTCGCCGGCACGACATCGATTTGTCAGTGACAAAGTCGGCAACGGGGAGAGGAAGAAGCGGCCGAGCACAGCCGGCGCGGCGGATCCGGAGTGTTTCATTGTATAGCCCCGTCGCTAACGAGTTACAATTTGTTTCAAACCTGTCGCGAGAATAATGGCGTTCCGTAAACTTCGGTCAATTTCCCTCGGCAAATTGGAATTAACTTTCACCCGCGGTTTCTCGCCGAAAACCCTTTTCGCTTTTAACCGCGCCAATTCGATTTTCCTCGCGCCCGCGTCATTACTTTTCCATTCTTTCGGCTGTTTTTCCCGGTCGAATAAACCACCGGAGAGTCATGATGAATTTTGAAAATGTTTACCGATCCTACAAAGCCGTTACACCGGCGGACACACGCCGGTAACGGGAATTTTTAATTCGACTCGTATTAAAATTCCGAAAATAAACATTATCCGGAAAATACCGAAATCGTTGGATTTACTTGACCCTCGAATTGAACAATTTAAATAGCCCGCGTGTCTCCTGCATTGCGATTAAAAATATACGTTGTGCGCAAATACATCGAAATTATTGCACGGATTTGCAACCGTCTCTTAAATTAAAACATTAAATAGTTTGCGTTTTCTGCATTGTACGATTACAAGTAAACATTATCCGGATACATAGCAAAATAATTTCACAGATTTGCAACTGTCCCGTGGATGAAACAATTAGATGGGACGGTTTATGCAATTTGACAAATTTCATAAATTTCATAAATTTGATATTTTAATCAAACTGGAGGATAAGTCGGGGACCTCGGGTATTTTTCAGTGACGACATTGACTCTTGATCTGAAGTTCGAAATGCCTAGACGTCCCAGCGAAAACAAAGAAACACGAAACTTTCGAAAGCTTGTCGAGGGGGGAAAAAAATGGAACAGAAAGGACCGTTGTAGTTCGAACGGCAATAAAAAAACGGCTTTGAAATTTTTGTGAGCGATACATCGGGGAGGCACGCATTTTATTGCCGTTTCCGCGAATCCAAGCGTCGCCATATTTGGAAGCGACAGAAAGAAACGGTATTGTGTGCCTTTGTAAAAGCAGGAGCAGGGCCACAGTGGCGCCTAGTTTTCTTTGAAAATACACCTTCGACGTGGCACCGATCGCTTCAATATTTCCCAGAAATCGAAAACACTTGTTCGCTTTTTAAACCTCTGTATCCGGTGCAACCATTCAATCACAATTTAACACATTAACTTATACAATAGACTTTATCTAGTTATTTGTGCAGTGAACCTCCTTCCAGTAGGTAAGTCTTTCCAGTACTTTGTGTTAAAATAATACTCATTCTGTCCCGTAATAATAGTAGCAAGTGAACATTTAAACGGGAATTATTAACGAATGCAACTGTAAGTTATGTTGTAGCGTAAAATTGCGAAGACTTCGATCAAAATCAATGTTTCATGACATCTGTCATTTCTTTCGACACATCTTTCAATTTTTAGGTTAACCCATCGGTTCTTAACCGGCGTTCCGCGAAATATATTAAATATATTAATTATATTAAATACATTTTCTAGAATATATTTATTTCTACGCGGAATGTTTTCGTTTGTTTTGTTGGATCATTAATTTTGGTGTTCCGCAAATTTTTCATATAATCAAGTGTTACCTGATTTCAAAAAGGTTAAGAACGACTAGGTTAACCTAATTATTACGAATTTTAACTATTTTTCTAATTTCATCCGCCGATCGAAATCAATTGTTTGATTTCGGTTGAATATCAACACATTGTAAAAGTAAGATGACAAAAAACAAGTTATGCTGGAAGCAATGAAGAACAATGGAGCTCCAACAATTTAACCTCGCATATAGGAAAAGCTTGGCTTCGCAGCCAATTCTACCTACAAGTTTAAAATGCAGTAACGGAATTATTGAAAAATCCAGACCATCCGAACATTCGAAATAAAAATTAGGAGTAATACTTTTAATTCATTGTTTAATGTAATCTAGTTTATCGATAATAAAATGTTGCGTTCTATATTTATTATCATTTGCTACTATTATTATGTGTGGGCCAGAAGGAGTACTAAATAAATTTGAAAAATTGTGCAGCTAAAATTTTGGCAAACTTCATGATTTCTTAGGAACAACGGTGAACGAAACATGCGAATTTATGAGAGAGTTTCGGGCATATTGAAAATGATACCGAATAAATTAGAAAAATAGTGCAGCCAGGTTTGGCAAATTGCAACAATAATATCGGCGAGATCTTGCCGCGGACACTTTCCGGCGGCAAAAATATTATGCCGGTAACAAGGTAACACCGTCGGAACAAGAGAACGACGGGGAAAAAAAAAATATACCGGATCGGAATTTTATCGATGTTCCATCGCGAAATTCCAATTACTCGTCGCAACACGGGTAGAATAATTGTCGCCGCGATAAATGGACGTGTATTTAACGAGAGCCGAACCGGAAGCTGCCGGCCGGCAGTGCGTTTTTCGACGGGTGCGAGTGAGCCCGACGGAATCGGAAAAACGCGGGAAAACCGTTGTTTTCTAGAGATACGGTGCAACAAACGATAACGCAACGCCGATAATCTTATTCCCCGTTGTGTGCGCGCGATATCATTGATGGCGGGGGAACAAGAGAAACGGTTTTGGAATCGAACCTGACGCGGACCCGGCTAAATTATCATTAGGACATAAAAGCGATTCGACACGAGTAGATTATGTTACGAGATCATAAGATAACCACCTACAATGACGTTAATTTATATGAATCAGAGCTGGCCTCTGCGACACGCATACGATATCATAACACGTTATCAGATTTCATAGCCGAGCCAAACGATAAACGGCCGACGGCAGATATACGTTTGACGACTTTCTGATCTCGTTATCGGCGATACCATCGACTATCTACTCTCGCGATTTTCCGCGGACTTCTTTGCCAAGCGGCCGCAAAAAACTCCGGATTCTCTGCGGCGTTCTCGAACGAGTTCAAACACCGGCCGTCCTGACGTTAATTCCAGACAGAATACGACACAATTATCAATTGACATGCACTTCTTTGTACATACAGTCTATGCTTAACCGTTGGATATTTATTTCGACGAATATCTACCTGGACGCTACTCTACAGTCTTCCATATAGGAAGCTACCTACGTGTTGCAAATAATATCGCGCGAATATATTTGTAACTTCGTCTGATTTCGTTTTACGACGACGATTACTTCGAGATATCTTCGCAGTAAAGATCGCAGTAAAGATCGTCAGAAAGTATCGAACATTGTCAGTCATTGATAACATAATCATAGAGATGCACGATGACAAGTGAAAACCACATCTGAATGAACCACGCACGCACGCACGCACGCACGCACGCACGGTTGCCCGGCGTGTACCGGAAGTCATCAGGATGGCGGTAACGACGCCGTTCGTAACAGAATACATAGAACGATTAGGGAAGAAGATTTCTCACTCACCGAAAACGGGGCTGAGATCGGATCTCGTGGAGGTCTTGCCCGTGGTCGCGTAAGTTCCACCGGCGAGCGAGCCCTTTTCCTGCAACACAGATGCACGCACTTAATGGCGACGTCCTTAGGCTGTCGCACAACACGGAAGAGCGTGAAGCTTCGGTTGGACAAGGGAAGACGTTGATTGGTCGTGCAGGCGAATCGCGACTCTTACGAGAGTTAGATTCGCGGGTAAACAAAACAATGTTGTACGGGGAGGGTTGGTTTGTGGACGCACCTCGGACTCCGTGAGGTCGATGAGGGAGCTTTTCTCCTCGGTGAGATTTTCGGAGGACCTCTTCTCGTCTTCGCCCTCATCCTTGAAGACCTTGACCTCGTCCTCGCTGCCGAGATCGTCGCCGCCGCCGCTGCTGCTCACGTGCGGCATTATTGCTGGCCGAGCGACGGCCACCGTCTTCCTCTCTCTGTTCTCTCGTTGTCCGCTGATTTAACGCGAGAGGTGTGTCCGCCGGACTAACGAGAGGTTAGGCGGCCGGGGCCGGCCGACGCGGGAAATTCGAATGCCGGTCCCCGGATCCGCGAACGTCCGCGAGACTATTGCCACCGTGACGAAACGTAGACGACAACGTCGTGTTTCCGCGTTGGCGGCTACCGCAATAGATCCGACGGGGATCCGCGGGTGCGACGACGACGCTGCTAAACACCGTCAAAAAAGGGACGCACCGTGCTCGCGCGGGCCCTTTATATTTCACTGATTCAGCCGCACAGAGACGAAATACGATCATATACTTTCGCGTACGAGAACGGAACACAGAGCAATTAATACAAATGGTTCACACCGTCACTGTCACTTATTTTTTTTTTTTCTGCCTTCGCACTAATATACCGTCGCCACCGTCGTTGACAGAGGAGATTAATAAGGCAACACACTTCCCGGAAGGGTGGGGGGGGGGCGGGGGCGGCAGCGGGTAGGGGAGTTGCGACGATGACCACCACGACACAAGAACGTTGCACCGTTTACGAGTAAACGCGAGCGCGCGATAGAATAAGATGCACCACCAGTCAAAAAACACAAACGGAAACGAACGCGCGCGAACGAGCGAGATTGGAGACACGGGTTTTCCGGGACTTGCGAGAAATACAACGAAAGATACCGAGGACCGCGTGGGAAGGCCGATGAGCGAGAAGGATAGGACCTGTGCCGTTCACGGCTGGCGGGAGTGAGAGGGCAACAACGAGGAGGTAATGTCGCGGAACGTGATGTCGTGGTAGCGTGCAGTGAAAATCTCGAGTATCCCGTCCGTCGTGCGATCTCGTTTTCTGTTTTCGTTTCTTATTGCGTGCACCATCTGCGCGCCACGGATCCGCGCGATCGTGGCACAGACACACGGTCGTCTGTGTACGTTTTGTCGTAGCGGCGTACACGGTACTATCGCCCGCTTCTATGATGATATATATATATATATATATATATATATATACGTGTTTTGTGTATGTATGTATGTATGTATGATGTGTGTACGCCGATTAATGGGGATTACACGCGCGACAAGTACCGCACCCCGACAACGGTGACGACGTTGTTGTTTTCGGTTGTTGATGTTGACGGTGCACGCGCCGGACGGCCATCGTGCCCGTGATAAGGTCCCGAGGTGCGTGTTTCCGTCAATCACACCGACTCCGATGGCTCGATGTGCTCTGTCTGGATGCTCGGTGCCGACTGCCGGCCACAGAGAGCTCGGGCGGGCGGCTCTCCCACGCGTCGACCAATCAGCAACCCGTATTCGACGCCGATGCTTCCCTCGTAGACGCGGCACCTCACCACCCCCCGCGAGGCCGAGGCCGGCCAGTCATGGTAGGCAAGGCGGCGAGATACGACCGTGCACGAGAACCAACGACCCTACCCGAACACCTCTTAGCCTCCTCTCCGTCGTTCGCCTCAGACTTCTTCGTCGCCTCGCAGATACTACACCGTCAGTGCTACCGCCATCCTCACCGCCACCGTCAACGCCACCACCGCCACTGTTAACTCTCTCGCCGCTACCACCGGCAACCCCTACGCCTCACAGTCACGCACATCTCGCTCCGATACCGCGCTACCTAATATTGCATTACACACGACGCGATGCACTTCCCTGCCCCCGATTCCCAAAGATCCTACAGACCCATTATCATTCTTGCTCGATCGTAACTCGCGATTACGCCCGAGCCGAATGTTATGCATACTTCCGCACTCTGTTTCCGGGCGCTACTTTACACTTGACAGTAAACCGAGCAAGCACCCGGGTCAGAAACAGGGCCGGATTAAGCTAGCGCGGGGCCCGTACCAATTGTTACCCGGGGGCCCTAGGTTTTGCATGATTAAGGAGCCAAGAACTGGAGTGGATAAGGCTACCACCACCCCCTCAGTATGCGGAGAGCGGGTCGGGGGGGGGGGCGGAAGTAGCATTTAAGTGGAGGGAAAAAGGGCCCAGTGAATTCTGGGACCTTGGGTGTGGAGGTTTACGATATTCCCTGGGGCTTCCCGGGACTCTGTCGGTTCCTCCACATCCGGAAAAAAGAAAAAAGGTTTTGCGTGATAATAAAACAGAACACAATGAAGGACCTTTTTTTTAGCAGAAATATCTGTCAGTAGTAGCCAGGGCTTTTTCTGCTGCAAGCGCGGGGCCCTTAGAAGAGCGCGGGGCCCGTAGCATTTGCTACTTCTGCTACTGGGCTTAATCCGGCTCTGTCAGAAAGTAATTGCGGTATTTTAACTAGAATTTTTTTAAAATGACGGATCTAAGTCGCCATTAAAAATTGCCTATTAACACTAGGTTTACGGGGCCCGTCAAAATGACGGATTCTAATATTCTTAATTTGCGATTATTAAGATTGTAAAGATGCTTCCCTGAGAAATTATTTACCAAATTTAATTCTTCGGGTAGATACTATCGGAAAAATGGCCGAAAATTTGGATAGACAGATTCTTGTTATGTGTATAAATGAACCCTTAGCACTCGAGTGGCGACTCTGAGGCCCCACTAAAAATTGCTGTAACATTATTCAAAATATTGTTTAGATTATTAAATATGTTGATATCTAATCAATTGCTAAACATGTAGTTAATTTCGTATCCATAAACTGAAAAAAATAAATGGTATAGAATGCAATTATTCGAGGTAGGAAGAAATGTTTGATTTTCGAGTTAAAATAGCTCCGAGTGCGAAGGGTTAATGTAAAATAGTTATATTTAGACCTCCGTATACCTAGTGTTAAGGTGAAACAGTGCCCAATTTTTTGATTCAAGCTATGATCTTTAACACGCCGTTAGTTAGGTGGGGTTTCACAGACCCCACAGATTTTAGGTCGATTGTAATATTGCAACAACGCGTGACAGCGAGTCGGGCCTGAATGTATTTATAAATTGAATTTCGTGGATTTGCGTTTTTACTCGGTAAAATTACAAGCCTCCTAACACTTTACCTACCGGAAGCCTATTAACCAGTTAACTGCGTTCGACGTGTATGCGCGTCAATCCAGAACTCTATTGCGGTGCGATAACAATAACCTTTTCAAGAATGAATTGTTAATTTTTTATCAAATATAAATGTAATCCTTCCTCGTTTTTCGTAAAATTTATAATAGGACCATTTGCTCTGCGTTCGACGTGTATACTTGACATTGCTTGATTTTAATTACGCACTCAGTCGGGGATTTTTAAAACTAAATCCCGCAGTTAAGAGGTTAATAGGATTTTCAGTAATTGTGCTGTGCCAAAAGAAAGCATAGATATTTTCTTTTACACTGCAATCTTAAATGAAACTATTAGATGACGTTATTGAGGGTGTATTGATAGTTCACAATAAAAATTGCTGTGGCTATTGAAGGTTCCATTAAAAAGTGTTTAGCCAAGTGCCATAGATTTTTCAAAATTATGCAATAACCACCGGTCGGTAATGTGTTAAGCAATACCTAATCTTATATTCATGAAAAAGGTATTTATTTCTATAATACAATATATTATTTCGTTGGGTCTGTGAGGCCCCACCTTACTTAACCAATTAACTGCATTCGACGTGTATACTCGTCATTGGTTAATTTTAATTCCGCAGTGTGTGGGGGATTTTTAAAATTAAATTTCGCAGTTAAGAGGTTAGGGGTTAATAAATTAGATATTTTCCCGTTTGTGCGATGATCTCTTGCCGAAAAGAATAAATAAGAAAATATTTTATTGATGAAAGTTCATCGTTTGAATAAAGAAACTCGGTTTCATTTCACCTTAGAATACCGAAAGTTCTTTCTTGCCAACGCAATATATTCATTTAATCGTTCACCATGGAAGCATCTTTACAATTCCAATAATTGTGAAATATAAAATCTGGAACTGGTCGTGGTAGGCTTAGTGTTAATTACGTTTACATACGTTTACGCTGAACCTACCGAGCACTTACATCGATTCAACTGTTTTCGCTTGGAGAAATGACGAGATTGGATTTACTTGGATTGTGGACAATTTTTATTATACATAGTATGCGCCGGTATAAAGTAACTGTATAATTTGAATAGATTGTACAATCATGTTATACCGCATTTGTGGTAAAAATTTAACGTCTAATTTGACACAGTAAAAACATTTCGAGAATTTATGTACATACACTCGTACATCACCAACTTAAAAATATAAACTAATTTGTTATTTAGACGTTAGGTTAATTGTAATGTACATTAGTTATAGACAGCGGATCTTTAGGCAAAATGAACATTTTCTGTGTGAACTCCAACGAACTGGAGTGAATTCAATAAGTTGAAGATAATATAACAGAATTTTTAAATTCTTCTAATGTTTCTACTGTTTTATAACTGCACCTACTCATTTTTGTTATAAATCCATAAAATTCGCTGTCTAGTTATAAAGTGCACCACAAATTATGTATTTATTATTATACAGAAATACTATATAGACATTAGGTTAGGTTAGGAAGATCGCGTCACCAGAGAAACGATTCCTAGTTGGCGATTTCTCCGCCATTGCAGAGATAATATTGCGAATTGTTAATTACTCTAGTACATCTGTTTATAATTACTGCGACTACTGTCGCCACCATCACTGCCCACGCGATCAACATTGTCAGTCCTATTGAAATCGCTACCACTATCGTTCCCATTAAACACGCGCCTCCCATTAAGAGTGTCAACCCTATTGCCAACGCTACTACCACCCCAATTGTCAATGCTATTATCACCACCAACACACAAGCTGCGGACCCTGTGAAGCATATCGCTGCTATCGACACTGCCATCGCAAAACCTGTCGCTACCGTGATCGCCGACGTCACTGTCACCCCGAGACCTGTCGCTACCGTGAACGCTGTCGTTGCTGCCGCCACGAAAGTTCCTGCCGCTACCGCCTCATTGCCAGCTCTAAACAAGGTATCACCAATAGTCTTCTGATGCTTCCCCGTGCTGCAGCTTCTGTCAACTGTGGAGACGAACCTTGTCACCGTTGTTCCCATAACTCCTCGCAACCAAAGAGCAACCTTCTTACCATACGGATCTTTATGGGAAAATAAAAATGGTGTAGGTCAGTTGTTTACTTCAAATTATTTCATCGTTTCAACAAGATGAAAATCGTACATTCTCAAATTCTATTTACGCTTTGTGGCGAAATAAACATTATCCAGGTCAATTGTTCAATCATTTCAACAATACGAAAAGTAATACGTTCTTAAATTCGTTTCGTGTGTTTCAAATTGCTCGCTGTCTCTCTTATTAACGAAGTGACGTAATCACTTACATCGACTCGGAACGTTGTTTGAAGAACAGAAATCCGTTGCAATTTGGTCGCTCTTTGTTCCCGTCTTATCTTAATAGATACATTAGATACCTCTGCGGATTTTAATATGTTGCCCGTGACTGCGACGCGGGGCATTTCTCGAATAAATTGCGATTGCGTTCATCCTGGTCTGCGGATCACGTCGTCGCCGGACGCTTCGAAATAATCAACTGAGCGAAGAAAATACGAAAGGGCAAACCGTCCAAGGTGTAGCGACACGCGGAAGGGGAACTATAATGTGGTATTCAAAATAAACATAGATATCCACTCACACGTGTACGAGAACGTTTTGGTGTTCGTGTAACGTATACAGTGCCGGCTAAACATTTCATTTGAACGATTTGTTAGAAAACACAATGGTTGATTTTCATGAAAGTACAATTGTTTTGTCCACCGATGTATCCGATATCGCTGAATTCATTATTTTCAAGTAAACTCGTAGATCTTTGAAAACGGATTATAAAATCATTGAAAATGGATACGCTTGAAACTGATAATTCCGCCGGTACAATGTGGGCAACATGTGCGCTCGTTCACGTCGCACTTATCAGTACTTAAAATGCATATATTGATCGTAGATTATAATATTGTAGATTGATAACGCCATCCTTGACACAGAAATGGTATATTTATAATTTTAAGCGCATCGATAAATAATGACAAACACGCTCGCACTATAAACAGGGATTTTATAAAATATCATAGCAAGGCTTAATAATTTAAACGGAACGACAAACATTTCAATACCACAATAAAAGAAATGACATATTTTTCAGTGGATATGTTAAACTAATTAGTGGAATGTCCTTTTTCAAATATCAGTGCGAGGACCACTTTTTGAAAACGATCTTGCAGGGGCATCTGTCGAGTCACCGGTGCAGTTCGTGCAGGAATCTGCATCGTGCTGCGCCGGTACAACAGGAAACCAATATTATCGACATTTGGTGCCACATAGTAGAACAGTTGTAGATGAATTTTGAGAGAATGCACTTTTGAAATTCCAACTGATTACTTTACGAGATAGAAGTCCCTGACTGATTGAAAAAACAATTTATGAACTACAATTAAAAAATCATATTTAATGTGCTCTTCTATTTTAAACAATAATATGAACAATATAATATAATATGAATAAACAATAATAAGATGAAAAATGAATAATCGTAAAAGTCAATCAATTACAAAGTCGTTAAAAGTTTCTGTAAAAACGTAAAAAATTGCATAATTGGAATTTGCCAGGTATTCGACAGAAAAAATGTGAATAATATAATATAACATAATATGAATAAACAATAAGATGAAAAATGAATAATCGTAAAAATCAATAAATTACAAAGT
>CM052199.1:5582601-5605266 GCA_028455805.1 Lasioglossum figueresi | reverse complement strand
TATGACACAGTAATACTCTAGGAATGTATCAAGTCTCGGGCCTGGTCGGGCCACAGTAATACTCGAGGAAGATAGTTTCGTTGCGAGTAACGCTTGGAGGCCACGCGAAATCGCTCGTGATAACGGAAACGTCGCCGCTCGACGGTCTCGCATTAATGCGATACGATTGTTTCTATTTTTGTACATTACTCGACGCGGGGGCATCGACTGGCTTCGAAACTTGTCTGAGGTATTGATTCTTCCGTTGCAAGCCTTTTTCATTCGAGTGCAGCTGTTGTTCTGCAAACCAGTTTCTTCGATGGAATAGAAACGGTTAAGTTCCGCAGCAGAAGGTCTCTAGGTTCGGTTTTGTTTAAAATTAGCGGACAGCTTGCAGTTATATAATGATAAATAAATTTTTAAACTGTTTTACATCTCAGAGCACACGCGCGCACCGAATGTTAGTCAGCCTTACGGTCTAACCGGTGTTAATTGGAATTCCCGGCTTCATCGACGCATTTAATTAATCGGGCATCTTTGACTGGTTTCCTCGGGGCGAGGTAATTTTTGCAGGAACTCGTGCGCTTGGAACCGTGTTCGCGAAGAAGGCACACCGGTGGCTTTCACCTAGCGTTTTCTTTGTTTCGAGCCGGAGCAGTGCTACGACGCCGCGCGGCGGAGCAGTACGCTACGGCGCAACGCGGCAGCGTGCACGCCGCAAAAGCCAGGAGCTTTTTGAGCCGGTCGCAAGAGAGCGGCCGGGACTCTTTGAGGAACGAGAGCCGGAAGCTTTGAAATAAGCCACGTTTAAATGATTTCTTAGCGTTCGTCGGAGCGCGGCGGTATGCCGCCTTAATTTTTCCGAATGCGAAACTTCCGCGGGGTAGAGAAGAGGCCTCTTCTCCATATCCTTCAATTAGACCTGACGTTCCTGAGCGACGAGCAACTTCCGAAACAATACGGCCCGATTTCCAAGAGAAGTCGCGGATCGAGTTGATCGAGTTGCGCGCATCGATTCTGAAAGAGGAACGAACTGAATGCTCCCGCGTTCACTGTGCCAATGTTATTGCTCCGTCATGCTACTTATATCTCCGGCACTTTCAAAGCGTTCATTATTCCTCTTCGCTGATGACCTGAAAAAAATCGTCCCAGCGAGAAGGGGACGTGGAACGATATTCTTCCGCGTAAGGAAACATTCTGCACGGTAATCAGTCATTAATCTTTTACATCGGACTGATATCAACGAGAGAAAGAGAGAGAGAGAGAGAGAAAAGACAGTAATAAGCTGGGGTAACCAGCTTGATCCATAGTCATCCCTCTGAATGCAGCAGGTTCGTGCTTATGGTCGGCCGCGCGAGAAGGGAAAAAGGAAGAGGGGGACTGGTAGCGAGTCACGTTGCATCGAAAGGGACAACAATAAAGTGTCCAGCGTCGGGGACAGCGACAACAAGCCTCGCCGAGGGGGTTTGAGTGGGAGGGTATTAATAATAAGAAGAACGGAGAGGAAACAGGTTTGCAGAAGAATGGCCGGATGGCGGTGGCGACCGGGAGAAGGCGAAGAGGAAGAATAAGGAGTGAGGGAGGAGGGGAAGGAGAAGAACGTCGAGGTTCTCTCTTTCGTTGCAACATAACGCGGGATGCTGCCGGAAGAAAGCTACGATGAAGGGTTTTTCTTCTTTTTTTTTTTTTCGCTGGGACTTTCTGTGTAGTCGGGGGTGGTGGTTGGGTCGGCAGTTTTGAAAGAAGAAGAGTGGGCGGCAGTGGCGGCGGCGACGGCGACGGCTAGGGTGGAAAACGGTCTGCCGATGAAATAAAGAAGACGAAGGAGAAGAGAAACAGGAAAGACCAAGGGGGATGATGTACCGAGCCTATGCAATCAGCAGCCGCCGATTGTTTGGCGCCCGAGCGCAACGATCCGTGCACAGCACTGTCTGCCTTTTTCGCGCTACCACTGCACAGCAGCAATGCTTGACGATTATGCACTCGCTTCTCTGCCGCCAGATAATTAGGAGTTAATTAACTAATGGCCCTTTATACCGTACCCTTCTTGCCTCCGCGCCCACCGGCCGCCGTCTCTCTTCGTCTATCCCCGGTGTTCCATTCTTCGTTTCCGTTCCCATCCCGTTCTCTCATCCTGCTCGTGCTCCTTCTCCATCTTGTGTCCGTCCACACACCCTCCTTCCCTGCCTTCTGTCGACCCCTTTAGACCCTCCTCCCCTCCCCCTTTTCTGTCTCTCCGGTTCTCGTCATTTTCCAATTCCCCTCACTGGCACCAGCGTCCTTTGTGCTCCTTCTTAGACGCGGAGGAACGTTTGAATGCCAACCGCCAGCCCGCCACGGTCCCGTGGCTTTTTTTGTCTTCCCCGCGAGGTTTGATATGCCGTAATGGCATGACGCACAGCCGACACACACCCACCGAGAAGAAAAACCCGTACGCGCGCGCTCCTCTGATTCCGAGAGCCCCGACTACCTTTTGTAGACTTTCCGGCCGAGCGTGTGCGCCGCGGCGCGACATCCGAATGCCACCGCGCCGAGGAAAATCCGATGGATACACGGTTTACGGGAACTTACGACGTCGATGGCTAATCCGTCCCGTCTGCTCGCGGATCCTCCCACTGGAAAGCCACTGAACATCACATTATTCCTCTAGACCCCCTAGAATTTCATCCTAACGTCGTTCTAACCCTCCCGGGTCCACGATTGGAGTGTCGGTCTCTGCCTTTTTACGGCCGACGGTACACTACCTTGGAGGAGGTTTTTCCACCAGGTAATTCGGAACAAATTTTCCCTTTGCGAAAATCTTCTGCGATGTCTGGTTAACGAGTTATCCACGAAAAACACGGAGCAATCGGGCATGGCTACTGCGGACAGGCTCCGCCCACCGATTGCTCCGCGTTTTTCGTTGATAACTCCCGAATCGGGCCTCGCAGAACAGTCCCGCAAAGGAGAAAATTACTTCAAAACACCTTGGGAATCGCACCTTTGAATCGCTCAACTTTAAACTTTACCAAATCGACAGGACAACATAGGAAAAAGGCAAATATCTGTAGGAGAACAGCAATAATTTCTGGTTACGCAAGGAAAAGTGTGCCCTGACGCTGCAGCAAAAATCCCGGGGAATCGTCGCGCCGATCGAAATGGTTTCGGTTAATCAAGCATCTTGCGCGTGACTCGCGCGACCTCGAACAAAGGCGCGTAGCTTCTTGTCTGGAGCGTCGGGCTTTTCGCGTCCCTCGCCGCGATCGTTCGCTCGGCGCCGTTCCCGGTGAATCCTTCGGCGCGATTCGCCCGCGCCCGCCTGTGGGAATTCATCGGGGTGTCGGGAACAATGCAGGGCTCCGTCGGAACACGGAATTTTTCGAAGCGGCGACACGGTCGCTCTTTTTTCTTTTTTCTATTTTCCTACGTCGACGCGAACGGTCCGGAGGGTGCATCGCGTTCGCGCCTCGCCTGAATGAGGATCACCGATCGGATCCTCCGAGGATAGCCCATTGAATCTCATAATTACGAAATTGCTAATGGAGCTGCCTATAGGGGAGAGACGTCTGCGAGGATGACGCCTGCGACGAGCTGCAGTCCCGGATGAGGGATGCTCCTCGGCATTTTGATCAACTCTGGATTTTTAAACGGAACCACCAAGCGTGGCGCATTGTTCGCAGGGATCGATCCGGTGTCGCGTCGATGATGGCGTCATCCTGAAGCCTTTCACGGCTGACAAGAGGCATTAGCCGTGTTAATTCCCCGTTAAACGATCCAGGTTCAGCATTAGTCCGCGCGTATCGCGCTAATTATTCGGAATCGTCGACGCATCTTCGATATACCCTATCGTCATCATCGTTCTGATCAATTTAGGTTAGGTTTAGAATCATTTCGGCCAGCTCCCGATGATCTCTCAACGATAGCGACACAGTTTATTTCGAGTTCTTTATGTAGAATGCGACTGCATGCCCCTCGCATTTGTTGAAGGTCCATTCAGGCCGGATCGTGTTATGTTGCAACACCGCATACAGACCACGCATCAGTCCGATCAGCTTGTCCGATCAAGCTACTGCATACTACCGATGGCGAGAACTGCTACTTTTGCATAGACGGCCGCGATATAACGCGTACTTCACATCACACTGAGACAGTGTTGCCATAATTTGTTGCCACAGATCTGTTGTTTTTTCTCCGAGTGGAGTTCATTGATCAATTTTGCAACCTTTTTGTACCGCTCTCTTTTTGTACGTCCAAGAATTTTATGCAGAATTTATGTCTAATTGTGTATTGCAGCTGAAAGGAAAACCTCGTTGGGCAAGGACTGGCACGGTTCCTGCTTACGCTGCGAGAAGTGCAACAAGACATTGACACCCGGCAGCCACTCCGAACACGAAGGCAAACCTTACTGCAATCATCCCTGTTATTCAGCACTTTTCGGTCCTGGAGGTGAGCGACCATTTCTGATACTTCTACCAAACGTACACGATTTTTAAGGTTTTATTAAAAAATTTCGTCTGCTCTGATTACAGGTTTCGGACGGGGTGGTGCGGAGAGCTACGTTTACAAGAAATAAACAGCAACGAATAATATATAAGGCGACAAGTTATTGCTAAGTGGACCGCGTTACCTGTGCTATAGAATTATTAAAGTAATCGTTAACAGACTACCTAAGAATATGTACGAAGTACAATGCCTACGTAGATAATACAGAAACTATGTAATAACGCGAATATTCCATTTTTTTTTATGATTGTGTTATGTACATTGTTATTACGTATGAGCCATTGAATAAATGTAGGGATCTTATTATGTCAGTTTTCTTCGTGAAGACCGCCAACAAAATTATGCAGGTTCTGATCCAGGATAACAAAGGGAGCAGCACTGTACTGGGGAAATCCCTGAGCACTCTTATTTCCACTCTGATTCTATCATAGACGAGATATAGGATACAGACTTAAGATTATGGGAACACACTAGTCACTCTGAGGAGTTTTCTGTCTCACGTCTACGGGGCTCTAAAGTCCTCTTACCATTTCCGTGTTACATCCTATCTTATCGGTCCGAACTAATATTCTGTATTACCGACTCTGTAGAAAATGCCGGTAAACGTAAACTCGGTAAGGTTCAAATAGAGATTCACATTATCGACATCTGTCGACATTATCGACATCTGTCGACATTATCGACATCCGTCTACATTGTCGACATCCGTCAGTTACGAGATACTCGACGGTGACAAAAGATGCGTGTCTGAGCCCGCTGGATTTTACTGCGTTATCTGTCAGCCTCTCTGACCCAGTCGACATTCGTGTTATAAATATTTAGAATATAAGCTTTGTTCATGTACAATACAAACATTTTATGTATGATTTCACAATGAATAAATAAAGGCAATGTAATAAAAAAGCATATCTGATTTTTCCTGAACATCCGACTTGTCTTACAGGTATACTACTGAATTTTGGAAAAAAAATTCGACCATCAGGCTTGACGATGAGCTGAACTACTGAATTTTCATGCCACTTCCTTCTTGATATCATATTCGACTAAAAAATTCAGAGATTTTCTAAAATTTTCGGACGTCTGGCTTGTCGTTGAGTTGTACTACTGAATTTCGTGCCACATCCTTCGATATCATATTCTCTTAATACAATACTCAATTTTCGGGATTTTCTAAAATTTTCGGAAATTTTCGGGTTTCTAATAGGAAAACATGACGGTAAAGGAGGTAGCATGAAATTTTCGTGTCACCTCTTTCTAATACAAAACTCAATCTTTGAGGTTTTTTGAAAATCTTCGGATTTCTATTAGGAAAACTTGATGGTAAAGTAGGTAGCATGAAATTTTCGTGCCACCTCTTTCTAATACAAAACTAAATCTTTGAGGTTTCTTGAAAATCTTTGGAAATTTTCGGATTTCTATTAGGAAAACATGATGGTAAAGTAGGTATCATGAAATTTTCGTGCCACCTCTTTCGCCATATCATATTCTCCTAATACAAAACTCAATTTTCGAGGTACTGAAAATTTTCGAGAATTTTCGGATTTCTATTAGGAGACTATGATAGAGAAAGAGGTGGCACCAAATTTTCATGCTACCTCTTTCACTATCATATTCTCCTAATACAAGAACTATTTCTGGTCTAATTTGAAAAATTGTTCTCGATTCAAAATTATCAAAGACTTTAATCTATTTGTACTATCGAATAGTCATGTACAGGGTAGGGAAAAAAGAACACATTAACTGTTGCAATTAAAATTCTTTATTTTTCACCAAAATATTAATATTACAATATTGATTCTGTGACAGCAATCGTGTGGTTCTAGTCTATGCTAACGAGAAAATGGTTGGCCACTTTCCCGGTAGATAGCGGCACTATACTGATTGATCGCGCAAGATCCACAGAATACACATTGCATCCTTTCCACATTATTGTTCAGCTGATGCATTATTTAGGCTTGTTTTAATTCGTTTACTTTACTTACGCATTATTCAGACTTACTTTAATTGGTTTTATCCCACTTATACCGCTTTCAGGCTAGTTTTAATCATTAAATCGTTCTGATTTGTATCTTATTGATCGAACACCACAGTGTCTGATCACGACTGACCGAATCTACTTACTGAAACCTCTGCGGCGCACAGTGGGGTATTTTGCCTGTTTAGCGCGCCAAAAGTCTAAATTTTGCTCAAAATGACTGAAACTTTTTTCGCATGTACCGGAATATATATGCGAGTAATCTACAATAATATTTTTCCATACACAGTACTATTTAGTAACATATAGACACTTGAAAATAATATATTCTCGTGACCAAGAGAAGCGTCGAAAAACGTGTGTTAAAGAAATCACGTTTTTCACAAGTTTAGTGTATCAAATCGACATAAAAACTTACCCAGGATGTAGAGGAAGGTTTGTAGAGTAATTTTATAGCTTTTTTGTTTTATACACTTCGGTGGTTTTGATAGAATATACAATCGAAAGCGACATAATTTTATTTTCAGATAATTAATATGTATCATGTAATAACTTTTTTTCCACATAACTCCCCTCTGATTTTTTGTTAGATTAATCAGTAGACATTGCTTTATACAATCCTCAAAAGTTTAGGCGCGGACTATTACGGACACTCAATGATATTTAGCTTTTTGTGCGACACATATCAGTTTGGCCTGAATCGACCACATAGATTAGGGCGAGTTATTTATAACAGCGAGCGTGAAAAGAGTTTCGAGCGATTTAGAATTAAGTGTTTCGTTGTTAATAAACTATGATTTTGTTATTTAGACTTTGCGTTTAAATCTTTACCACAGCTACGCGTGAAATTAGTTTGCAACAGCGATTTCTGTAAATCTGACGAGAAAACGTTTCAAATAAAAGTTTAACAGTATTCATATATGTAAAAATTGCAATATAAAACACATTGAAAAAATTTTGTTTAAAAGGAAAAAACAAGATCGCTTCGATTTTTCAAATATCAAATTGTATTTTTGATTTGATAATGTTGTAGCTGGCGTTAAGACGAGTTCAACGATATATAATATTATGACCTTGACACTATTAATAACGTTGCAATAATTTTGGCGCGCTAAACACGTGCCCTATTTACAAATTCGATTTTCTCGAAAACCGGTTCTTAAATTCTCTGTATAATATAATTATACTAATTTCTAACGAAAATGAGTAGATTAAGTTTATTACATTGAGATCAAACAAATTTAAAAATATCCACAAAGGTGCTTGCACTTTAAACTATTGAAGGAATTCGTTCAGCGTTTTCCTGCAGCTGACGTAGACAATTTTTATTCCGCAGAAAGGTCGTCTTTCTGCATATCAACGTCCACGTTTCTCCTCGCCAGGCTCATAAGTCCGACATACGCGGAATAAACGACACGGCCAACTTTCATATAAACCTCATATTTATTTAAAAAGGATGTACAGAGTTTTGTTTGCAAGTATCAACAGCGAGACTCGGCAAGAGCGGCGCACGGAACAAGAATATCACACGTGTACGAAGTGAAGGAGAAATAATAGGCAGAAACATGTTTGTTTGTCTCGAATGAAGAAAGGTTCGCGGGGCGCAGCATCCAAGCCGAAGTCTCGATTTCGTATGTGTTCTTTCGCAACCGTTTCGCAGGCTGTCTGTATACGCGCGCTAGTGTATGTCATGTGTGTACGTAATTGTGTGTAGTCGGTGACTGGAGGGTGAGGGGAGTCGGGGGACGGGAGTGTTAAACATTCCCCTTCGTTTGAATGCTGCGCGAAAAAAAGAAAATGTGCTTCAGTTCCATTCGTAACGATGCATTGGTTTCTCTCCGTTTTCACGAATTACATCGTCGTGCTGTTCCTCGTTACGCTTCGTTTACAAAAAGGAAAAAAACATATATAAAGAGAAAAAGAAAAAAAAAAAAAAATACCGCCCCCATCCTATGGGGGAAACTCGGAAACGTTTTACTGCGATATTGCTCTCTCAATGGGTTTCTTTGGCAAAACTTATTACACATAGGTCGTCGTTAAAATTAATAAATAATAAAGGCAATTAAATAATAATATAATGATGATAATATAATAATAATAATAATAATAATAATTAGAATAATAATAATAATAAATCGTGTGATAATAATGAAAGTAGCGATAATAGCAAATAGAATAATAAGAATCATCAGTTATGATAATAGGTAATAGAGTAACAATGTGAAAGTACGCATTAGTCACAATTACAATCCCGGTGTGTGTGTGTGTGTGTGTCTGTGTGTGTGTGTCTCTGTGTGTGATCATAAATCGTACTACGTAGTCGGATCGAGTTCACTTCCGGCTGAGCTTTGCTCCTATGGGCAACACCTTTCAAAACGAGGAATCACCGTTTCCTCGTTTCAACAGAGTATACATCAGAGTCGCCAGAATAAAACTTCCCACTTCGAATATTCCCCTTCCACGCTGCTCCCCACTCATCCGCCCGGTCACGTGACGCCCCCTTCCTCTCTGTCCGGTACCCGCAGAGAGGGGGTAACCGTTTCCCCTAGATTCCTGCCCCCTCCACTGGCGACTCTGGTGTACACTGCGATTTACCATCAGCGAGAAACAGCGGATTTCGCAGACTCGAGGATTGCAATTTGTTTCTCCCATTCATTCTCGCTCGCATCTCTACGCCACTTACTATACACACCAACCTTTTCCCGCAGACGTTTCCTCGCGATACGCAACGCGACAATCTCTCTTTAATGGGGCTGCAACTAGAAGTGGGCGGGTACAAGGAGAATCGGTACCGCCCACTTCTAACGACTAGGTCGTTCGGAAAGTCATCCATCATAGCAAAATTGAGTGGATGAAATTCAAATTTCAATTGAAATTTTGAAAATTAAAGACGTCGATATATGATTTCTCATCTATTAAAATTATCGTCGTTCGGAAAGTCATCCCCGCAATGCGTTTATAGCAAAATTCAGTACATGAAATTCAAATTTGAATTGAAATTTTGAAAATTAAAGACGTCGATATACGATATCTCATCTATTAAAATGATCGTCGTTCGGAAAGTCATCCCCGCAATGCGTTTATAGCAAAATTCAGTACATGAAATTCAAATTTGAATTGAAATTTTGAAAATTAAAGACGTCGATATACGATATCTCATCTATTAAAATGATCGTCGTTCGGAAAGTCATCGGCGCAATGCGTTTACAGCAAAATTGAGTAGATGAAATTGAAATTTGAATTGAAATTTTGAAAATTAAAGACGTCGATATATGATTTCTCATCTATTAAAATTATCGTCGTTCGGAAAGTCATCCGCGCAATGCGTTTACAGCAAAATTGAGTAGATGAAATTCAAATTTGAATTGAAATTTTGAAAATTAAAGACGTCGATATATGATTTCTCATCTATTAAAATTATCGTCGTTCGGAAAGTCATCCGCGTAATGCGTTTACAGCAAAATTGAGTAGATGAAATTCAAGTTTCAGTTGAAATTTTGAAAATTAAAGATGTCGATATATGATTTCCTATTTATTAAAATTGTCGTCGTTCGGAAAGTCATTCGCAAAATGCATTTATAGCAAAATTGAGTAGTGAAATTCAAATTTGAATTGAAATTTTGAAAATTAAAGACGTCGATATATGATTTCTCATCTATTAAAATTATCGTCGTTTGCAAAGTCATCCGTGTAATGCGTTTACAGCAAAATTGAGTAGATGAAATTCAAGTTTCAGTTGAAATTTTGAAAATTAAAGATGTCGATATATGATTTCCTATTTATTAAAATTATCGTCGTTCGGAAAGTCATTCGCAAAATGCATTTATAGCAAAATTAAGTAGTGAAATTTAAATTTGAAGAATTAAATATGTCGATATATGATTTCTCATTTGTTAAAATTATTAAGGGAGGAAATAATATTAAATGTCGATTCTATTTCTTGCGATCAACGCAGACTGCGGATGTTTTGCGACGTTCGACTTTTGTAGGCAAATTTTAAGAAAGTGGAAACACATGATAGTCTGATTTGCTGTGGTAGTCTTTTGTACATCTGAACTCAATAAACGCGAACTAAATTCTGTGGAATTTTATATAAATGCGTAAAGATCCGCAGTCCGAGTAATAACGCGATCTCTGAACGAGAAACGAGATTATTTTCCGAACGGCCCAATGCAACACCTGAATATCGCGGCTGTTGGAGCAACACGCTGCGGATCGACGTGGTTCGATTAATCGAAACATCGTTGTAAAAACTGAGGATGCCCGTCTATCGGATAGCGCGCGAATAAATATAGTATACCGGATAAAAATCTCTTTAAAAAAGATCGCGATTAAAATAAATAACAACAGTGAATGTCGAGCGGCCTGTTATCGTTCACGCGTGCTGCGCACGAAAATAATTCGCTAATTATGAGATAACTGTGATGCGAGAGCTCGGAAACCCATTTCACGGTGAATCTCTCAAGCGAGGCGCGCGAGATCCATTTATAATCTCTCTCGAACTACGGGACGACGATGATGCACTTCTAATTCATTGCGTTGATTATGAAAATCATTAATTAAAATATTCGTCACCCGACGTAATCCGGATTGCACTGCTCGCCGACAATCGACGAATAAATTCCACCGAAAAACCGACCGAATAAATAAATACACGTTAAAAAAAGAAAAGAAAAGAAGAAACACAATAGCTTCGATTAGTACGACGAGCGCACGAGTCGCCGAGAATTCGAGCAGTCTAGTCTCCCGGTTTCGCGTAAATTTCCTTATTAGCGTTACAAATTAACATTTTCGCTCGTTAATCATCGAGAAATTGCGAGCACGTAACTTCTCATTAAAGCGAGCCGGACGTTAATTACGGTCTCTCGCGGCTTAGTTTTTCGCGTTTTTCGAGCGTTCCGCATTACGCCGAGCCGGAAACGACGCCACTTCCGGAGTGCTTCGGAGGCGTCGAACGGAACGCCAGAAACAACCGCGTCGTTTATACGTTTTATATTGTTCCAGACGTGCCGATAAAAATGTTTGTCAGGCGAACGTACACGGTAGAAAACAATTTTTACATCCTCTCCGAGCCATTAATCTTCCCGCTAACCTACCGAGACTCGTGCCGTCTCACCTGTCACGCTTTCCCTAGTGCAAATTTAAATTCGCTTTATTGTTTTCGTCGATCCAGCGTGTCGCTCATCTGGACTTCAACACACACAAGACGGGAGGAAAAGTGCCCAGGCACAGGTCTGTGTTCGGGCACACACGTGTGAAGTAGCACAGACCTGTGCCCTGGCACAAACTTGTGTTCTGGCATAGTTCTGTGCTCTGGCAAAATTATGTTCTTCGAATCACACGCGTGCAATTAAAGCACAGACCTGTGCCCTGGCACAAACTTGTGTCCTGGCACAGTTCTGTGCTCTGGCAAAATTATGTCGTTCGAATGACACGCGTGCAATTAATGCACAGACCTGTGCCCTGGCACACACTTATGTTCCGGCACAGTTCTGTGCTCTGGCAAAATTATGTTGTTCGAATCACACGCGTGCAATTAATGCACAGACCTGTGCCCTGGCACAAACTTGTGTTCTGGCACAGTTCTGTGCTCTGGCAAAATTATGTTGTTCGAATCACACGCGTGCAATTAATGCACAGACCTGTGCCCTGGCCCACACTTATGTTCCGGCACAGTTCTGTGCTCTGGCAAAATTATGTTCGAATCACACGCGTGCAATTAATGCACAGACCTGTGCCCTGGCACACACTTATGTTCCGGCACAGTTCTGTGCTCTGGCAAAATTATGTCGTTCGAATGACACGCGTGCAATTAATGCACAGACCTGTGCCGTGGCACAAGTGTGTTCCGGCACAGTTCTGTGCTCTGGCAAAATGATGTTCTTCGAATAACACGCGTGCAATTAATGCACAGACCTGTGCCCTGGCACACACTTATGTTCCGGCACAGTTCTGTGCTCTGGCAAAATTATGTCGTTCGAATCACACGCGTGCAATTAATGCACAGACCTGTGCCCTGGCACAAGCTTGTGTTCTGGCACAGTTCTGTGCTCTGGCAAAATTATGTTCTTCGAATCACACGCGTGCAATTAATGCACAGACCTGTGCCGTGGCACAAGTGTGTTCCTCGAATCACCCTCGTGGAATTACCGCACGGATAAACGCGCCTTTTCCAAGGTACGTGTAATTAGCAAAGCCCTCGAATAAATTCTAACAGATTGGACAGTTGCGTACACCGAGTGTCGCTTGGAAAACGTTCGTCTGTATACAATAGATCGAGCCGGAAGAGATTGTGGTACGTTTCGCACTGCGGCGTTTAAAATGCTCACTGTCTATCTCGGACCTGTACATCTGTGAACGTGTCGCTCGAAACCGCCATTTTAAAAACTGTGCACCCGTCTAAGCTACGCAACGCACGCAACCATCGTATCGGCAATCAGTGTCTTGTGGTCTTTGGTTTCTACAAAAAATATATATAATATCCTTAACAGTTAATGATCGTTCCGTCGATTCCTGATTTAAAAGTCTCAATAAACTTATCGATTACATCTACCATATACTCTATGTCGTTTTTTGGGGGAAGAGGGATTTCTGGGGTGTTTTGGGGGATGAGTGGTGGTGGATAGGGCTGGTGCTTATTTAGGAGAAAGAACGTGCCATCGTTTTTCTTTCCGGCAGTTGACTCTGTCTGTTTACGCGAGTATATAGTATTATTTATATATTTATATATGTATATATATATATATGTGATTCTTCAATTTTTTCTTTATATATATATACACACACACGTTCTAAATAACGTCGACGACAAATGTGCCCGACTGCATCGTCTCTTCACCAACTACCGTCTCTGTTTATATTTTTGTGTTTTTTCTTCTCAAAGAATCGAACACGTAGAATGCGCGGGCATATTTGGAGGGGCGACCGACTCTTAGAATTATTCTAACTGAAGATCGTTAAATTAATCTACCTACGGTTTAACGCGCACTCTACAGAGTATCGACACTGTCGCACCAGATCTATGATCAGGTCGCGACAGCGTTGTCCTTCGAACAGTCCGGGGCCAGACACTCGTCGAGTCGTTGCCGTTCGTTTCGAATCGTCAAGCGTCGGTCGAATTCCCGATTCTATCAATTACTCCCGACAACGCGATGCTCCGGTGCCGATAGTTCCCAATACAGTGTTACACACGATCGTCCACCGAGTGTGTCCATGCTGCGTACCATCCACAGTCGTCTAATCATCGTCGAGTGAAGCGGTCCAAGTCTCTATCTCTCTCGGGATTGTCATGCTCGACAATTGTAATCGAACGTTTCGGCGAGAGATCGTGTTTGTCCAGGAGAAGTAGATCGTTTTTACATAGTGTGTCGTACATCACGTGTGTCTGGCCATTCGCATGAAGTCCATCGGCAAGCTTCACGTGTCCTTCCTGATCCTCCCTTAGAATTCGTCCTCGAGCCCGTAGAAAAAGAGATCATTGCTTGTCCTCAGCGTGGTTCCTCGTAATATGGCGTCCGTCTTCCCTGCTGGTCGATGTCCCCGTTCCAGGAGAACACTCTGCCCGGAGTTGGTCTTCTGTAACATCGTCGTCGTCGATCAATCAGGCCAGATAGAGATCCGTCGGCGTGGAAGCGTGATCCGGTTTGGTGCACGCACTTCCAGTCGGCGAGGCCGCGCTCGCACCGCTGCTCGCCCTAGTCGCTGCCAATGGCGAACGACTGGCCACGTCCGTGCTGTTGTCTGGCCCACCGTTGTTGCATTGATTGTTGCCCTGCTGCGAATTGTTGTGGGAAGACGCCAGCGTGTCCCCGTTGCAGTAATAGTACGTCGAGTCTGTAACACACAACGACAACCACAACCCTTAATCTCGTGCTACACCACCGGATTCTACTTCGCGGCTTTAACTAAACAAGTGTGCTAATGTCATCTCGATGCAGCATGTACCGTGATGAGATGACAAGAAGGTCCCTGGCGCGCCTTCTATTGGCCGAAGCCGCCACACATATTACTACTACTACTCTTGCCTCTGTGCCGTCCCGGGGCTCATCTTGTCATCTCACCACGGCACTGCAGGGGTGGGCACGATAGGGGCCCCTCAAACTCCCGTTTCTCCCACCAACTACCCTTCTATGCAGCGCGTGCCTTCGTCGCGATGCGCGAGGCGAAGGACGAAGCGCGTCCTTCCTCCATGATAACGACGGTTGTTGGTGGGGGACGCTAGGCGCTGCGGTGGGGACGGTCTCGTCTCAATCGAGACAGAAATGCCCACCCCCGATCTACTGTAACCCGATTTTTCACGCCACACAGTGGGGTAAACCGACGAATTTTCAGTCAAAATCAAAGAACTTTCGATAGAAATGAGACAGAGCGATGATCTCTCTATAAAATTAAAGCTGAAATATTGCAGAATGTGGGGAAAAGAGAGAGATTATAGAAAATCTGCGTTGAGCTCACTGTGCGCCGTATACCCGTACAGTTTATTCGGGATTCTCTCTTCAAGCACAGATTGAAATTTACAAAGATTGGAAACCGGACAACTTTTACCGATAATGTAGATCGCGAAGATAGCACTTTGCCGACCAGCATCGTATTAATCGGTAATCACAGAGCCGGTATCAATCGCTACCGGTCGGTAAAGTGACTCAGCCTGTATAATTATGCCGTGTTCAATTGATTTCGAGGGTTTAGGATACGATTGGAATTTTTGCAGCACCGAAACTGCTTTTGCCGGTTGCGAAACCGCGGAGTAGAAAGGGGAAAAGTTACTTAGCTGCGAAACATCGGTTCCAGCAACGTCGCCGTTACGTCACGCGCCAGGAACGAGCCCGGCAACGTATCGCGTGTCCGATAAAAAATTGTTTATTATTCCGTTCATTCTTATGCGGCGCATTTCACTGGACGGTATCGCGATCTATGTTCGCCTGCAATCCTTCATTATAAAAGACGCGTTCTATAGCGTGTGGGCCGTCTGTCCGCGAGCTTTTTTGCAGCATCGATGCTTATCCACGTCGTCTCGAAACCTAACGAAATCGGTTTCCTCACAATTTTAGAAAGTCCGATTGGATTTTTATCGGACATATATCCGTTATCTGAACGGGGCGATCGGCGTACACGTGTAGCGAAGTTCGCGGCGGGTATCGATGAGTTAACACTTGACATTTTCGCTTTGACCCTAACCTAATCGGCACTCATACTCACTGTTTACTTACTGAGCAACCCGCTTGTCGCTGCTCCATAACCGTAGCCGCTGTACGGCGCGCTCGAGTATTGAGAGTACGCCGCGCTGTACGCGTAGTCACCGCCACCTAAAAAAATATTGATAGTAGCCAGGTTAGAACATACGGTATCTCGGAACTAGTCGGGAAATTAGAAAGTGCAGGTTGATTCTATCTTTGCCGTTGCTATTCACTGAATTATTCGAAGCCGAATCGCTGGGACGTTGATTCACAGCGTGTGGAAACAGTCGCGAACAGGTTTTGCACTCGAAAAAGAAAACCCATACAGGGTGTCCGAGAAATGATACCTCCTTTGAAGGATTCCCGAGGTCGTTTCAAGTAACTTTTTCCTTTGCGAAAATCCCGTCGGCGGCTTTATTACGGAGTTATTAACGAAAAACGAGGACCAATCAGAGCGGACTCCGCCTCCTGCTCAGCGTGGCGTTGTGATTGGTCCGTGTTTTTCGTTGATATCTCCTAAACCAGGCCGCAGAGAAGATTTTCGCAAAGAAAAGAATTACTTGGAATGACCCGAGGAATCACTTCGGCACAGCCTGTGTGTATTATCGACAGCGAAATAAAATGGTACTATTTTATATGAACGTGTATTTTTGTAGAGGGTGTGAATTAAAAGAGTGATTTCTTCGGAACCGATAGACGTTTAAAAAATTTCCTGATCGGCAAGGGACGAACGGACCAGCTGCCTTTATCGACAGGGCTCTCCGGATTCGAACCAGCTGCGAAGTCGGTAAGTCAGCAGCGTTTTAGAGCTCCGACTTACCCTTTGCGATCGCCGGTAAGGGGGTGTGTTCGCTCGGCAAACGCTTGGAATACCGAGTGTCTGGGGGATCAGTGTTTCCATGTGGTACTCACCGGTGGCGTAATGTCCGAAACTTGGAAGCATCGTGGAGTACGGTGGTATCGCAGACGCTACCTGGGGCTGGGAAACTGGCGGCTGCAAGACCGTCAGTCCGGGATCGCCTCCGGGGGTGTTTGGGGCCGCGGGGGTGGCGTTTGTCTCGTTCTGCAACGAAATCGGGGGACTTTGCTCGCCCCCACCGGCCCCCACCCCCACATACGACACTGCGACGGTACTGCTCTCTGCTATGGCCATGCACAACACAACACGACATTCGAGTCAAGCACTAGCTAACGATCAGCGCCTTACGTCTAAAGCTTAATTAAATTCTTCGTCGGGATTGGACATGGTGATGGGTTAGGGGGAGGGACGAGAGGAAAGGAGGATGTTCCTACGGAATTTCGCCTCGGACGGTGAAACTCAACGACACGCGACCGCGGACTTTTTCTTCGGCGAGTTGCTTCACCCGACCATAATTACCCACATGCGATTCCTCGAACGAGGATAATCGCCGCAATTAGGCTGTACGAATCTGGACTTTCTCGAACCATTGCGAGAGGACACCAGACTTTTCCCTTTGTTCTGAAAACGTTGTTTAGGACAACGATCAACATAGGGTGTCAATCTTCTAATGCAGATTGCCGATGATCAAGCATTGATCATCCATCACAGTCTATTCCGTAGGAGCTAGACCAGGAGTATCGGGAAGCCTTCTCTTCTCCAGCGGGTGTGCTTGACGAGGATCAATAGTCTTGGATACTTTTGCAAGGATAATCATGTGGGTCTTATGTTCTGTCGAATGTGAAGGAAGTTAGGGTACACTGATCAATGGTGTTAATGATGGGAGGTGTCTGATTGCCGGCAGTGTCCTGCCATAAGAGAACTAAAGAGGTGGCGAACTCACCGCTGGTGTGGTAAGGAGACATGTTAGCCCCGTCCAATGTTTGGCTCAATTTTAGTTCTTGCATCGTCAGTGGAGCGAGCGGCGTCAAAGTACCACCTGCTATTAAGGGATCCCCATTTCTCCGTTATTGCGATTGCTGGTATCGTTGGCTGGGCGGTCAAGGCGGAACGTTCATAAACATGGATTCGCGACTCTACTTTTGTATTGGACCCGTTCTGAAAACCCTCTATCGACTAGATCGAATAGAGGGAGTTCAGAGGTTGTTGTTGTTATCTGGGGTCTCTTAGAGAGATGTTGCCCTAGGGGTGGCTAGGAGAACAGTTTAGAGACTCGATCAAAGAATCTCGGCATCGGAATGGTCGGCTCGTACGTATTAACGGGTAGCCAGCAAGCCGTGGAATCGACTTGGCCCGGGCCCCGGGTCGTCCTTCAAAAATTCTTCGATCTCGCCCGAAGATCCGCCGATTGAATTTCATGAGATGAAGCGGCCGTTACACGCCTCGCTTCGTCCATTCCGAGAAGCACCGAACGAAAAGAATCCGCGGAACGGCGTGACCGAGTTGCTCGCAACACGTGCCCGCTCCTCTGGAGAAAGTTCTCTACGTGTGTACGTATGTGTACGTACACAGGAAACTCTGTGTGTATCTGTGTTACTTCGATGGTTATTTTCTCGGTGCGTCTTTTCTCCACGTTCCGCCGTTGATCGTCCGCCGTTAAACGACTCGAGGATAGAGAGACAGAGTAGAAACAAAGAAAGAGAGTTGAGAAAGTGAGGAGAACCTGACAGAGAGAGAGAGAGAGAGAGAGATAGAGAAAGAAAGAGAGATTGACAAGGAGAAGAGGCCGATGAAAGATTAGCGAACGTGGACCAAGAAGGTAACACAAGGGGATACCCTAACCACCAGACGACTACGCAAGGATCAAGCGAAAGTGTGTTCCGACAGGCTACAGTCTGGGTACACTAGAGCGAGGATATAGACCTGGGTTGTGAGAGAGAACACCCTGAAGAGTCCACGAGTAGACCGACCACCGAGTGGTGTGTATCCGCCACCTCTTCTGGCGTCGTTGCCGCTGCTCAGCACAGCTCATGCATTATTAAAGCCATGTATTTAGCCGATATGGGTATGCAAAGCCAGACGTAAGCCGCAATAATAAGCGTACAGGGAAGAGGGTCGGGCCCGAGAGAAGAGGTGGAGAAAACGGTGGAGAGACGGAGAGAGAGAGCTAGATGGTGCAAGAGAAAGAGAAGAGAGAAAGGGGAGGAAGAGTGGATGGTGGTTTGGTAGGACGACGCGAAAGGAGTCCTGGTACACGAGGCATTATATACAAGAGGCTGTGGTGCACAGTGTCCGGAGAGAGTCCTGTGTCGAAGGAGGGGTTCACAGAAAGGAGGGTGCCAGAGGGGTTGAAAAGAGAGAGATAGAGACAGAGTGAGACAGATAGATCCAGCCTGCTCACCTATGGTGCCCCCTATGGGCGGGGTGTAGAGATGGGGCGTTTGCGCCTGCGTCATCGTGCTGATGGTGCCCAGGGAGTCATACAGCTCGGCGGAGGTGGCAATCGCGTTCCCGGGGAATCCTCCGTGTTCGTAGTAACCTCCGCCACCGCCTCCACCACCTCCTCCACCGCCTCCGCCGCCTCCTCCACCTCCTCCACCACCGCCGCCACCTCCGGCGCCGGTTCCAGCGCCGGTTCCAGCGCCGTTCGTGCCACCGCCTCCGCCGCCAAGCTCCGAAAGGAGTTTGTGCTCGTCCTTGATGCTCCATTTACTCGACCACAGCTGTAACAGAAGGTGGAGATGTTTCAGGCAAAGTTCGAGCACCCGGAGAACCGGCTACTTGCTCCGAACAGCTTCGATTGACTTAGGCCCTCCCTCCATTTTTCCCTTCTCTCGCCAAGAAAGATTCTGACGCGCTGAAAATTTGCGCCGGAAGACGTATCGAATTGTCTCAACGCGTCAGGGTGTCTTCTGAACCCTGACATGTTAATACCCAAACTTTTCTACGACGTACAATGCAGCACTTCGTAAACGCTTATTATCAAGAAGGCTTCTGGTAGCTAGACCGCTAAAATTGCTACCTCTAACATGTCGATGTGTCTCTGTTCATCAGATTCTTACGTTTGAGTAGAGTTGATCGCCATTGTAGGTAGTCCTCTGCCTCTTCAAGTCGTCCTCGGGGTGATCGTTCAGGTCTCGGTTGTCGTCTGCAATCACACAAACATTGATCACATAAAAACTCTCACGAGTTCTTGCTAGGAGAATTGGGCAAGTTTAAGGTCTTCCTGATGCAGGGTCGCCTAATCTAGAACCGGTCTTCCAGAGGTACGGTGTCGCGGAATAATCGTGGACACGGGGTCAACACGTAAAACACAGGCGGGTATAATCTGGCGGCGCGATCAACGCTATCGGTGTCTGTGTGTGGCGTGCGTGTTGGTCGAATGTCGGCGTGTTAGGCCACGAATCAAGACACAAATTAAACGTGGCCGGATGAAGCTAAATTGAATCTGTCGGACGGGTTGAACGGTGGCCGCGGGTCCGTAGACGGCGGTGTATGGCATTGATAGATAGAGAAACAATTTCGATTCCATTATATGTCTTTATTATCTCTCGGCCATCCCAGCGGTTTAATATAGAAACAAGCATGTGGGACGAGTGACGGTATGTCGGGGGGTGGGAGAGGGTGGAAGCTCACACCGCTATACCCTTTTAGTGGCTGTCGCGGGGGTGGTCGGTTAGGGGAAAGGATGGAAACTGACCAACGTTTCGGTAGGAGGGTAGCACCGGGGGGGTTGGCGCGGAAGAGGAGGAGAGAACGAGTTTTTGAGGGTGGGGGTAGATGGGCCAACGTTCGGGTATCTCGAATAATTAAATGACCATCCGAGGGTAGATGGGTGGAGTACCTAGCATAGGGCTCGTTAAACCTCCCTGTCCAGTTGTGATTGTCCAGCCGGCCGACGGTCCCGGCACCATTCGACCGGCAGGGTTTGTTCCTGGACCGCTATAAACCCCCTCTTCTCATCCCCCTCTGCACCAACCCCTCTTCATCCTCCTCCTCACTGTTTCAAACACGGTAGCACCGGTGTACCCCGCTTCCATGAACTTGCTTGAATTTTACGATTCGATCGGCCGAGTTAATCGTGCTCTCTGGTAGCTAACCTAGCCGGCCGATGGGGCTGGCTCTCGGGTAACGCGCAGATTTCATTAGAGTTTAGGACGCGGGAGTTCGTTTAATTGCTGAGAATCGGAATTGCGGCCGGTCGATTAAGAACTCGAAATATCTCGATCATCCGCGTGGAATATGTAATTGAAACGATCCAGACGCGTTATGTCTGGAAAAATGGTTTAGGGGAGAGGGCAATATCGATCGCGTCATGCGTCTAACGCGGACGTTGATGCGACGTAAAAATAGTCGAAGTCGAATTAAAAACTTGCACCGAACTATTTCGGTGACGGTGGGGACACGTTCGGGAAAAATCGATCACACAGTGGGGGGATCGGAGCATCGATTGGGGTTTATGTGCTGTCTAATGCAAATTCTTGTAGTTTCCGCGACCAGTCACTGGTCCTTGACAGATTTGACAGAGGCTGAGTTATGGCGGAAGGAAGGTCAGCGTTTCTCCCCCTCCGAAAAGAGCAGTAAATCGAATAATTCGATTGATGCCCGAGAGGGCAAAAGCGTACGCGCGCCGGCAACCGAGCATCCGCGTTATTCGAAAGCAATTGAGTCAATGTTAAGCAATACAATACACGGGTAATAATGGACTCTGGGGTGAATCTGGTCCCGGGTGCGTCTCTATGTATGTGTGTCCCCTACACCGAATATAGGGTGGGACACGGGCCTTTTGGATTCCGCATGGGGCAAAAGCGCGCAGATGTAACGCGACAACAAACAGCCCCGATAGATTGCAATGTTTCCCTCGGGAGCTAAATTCGTAATCAGCCCTGGGGATCCTTCGATCTCGTCTTAGATCTTTCCCGAGAAAAATATCCAAAACCGACATCCAAGAACAGTCAGCAATCTCGATTTTTGCTTCCATTAAATTTTATGAAAATTATACGAGATTACACAGAGCTCCACGATCTAATGTGGCCAGCGGTGGCCTGACAATTTTGGAGCCCTGGGGTAACGCTGTTAGGGGGCGTGCTCAATAAATACAAATTAATTGAAGTACCAACAATATTTGATTAATTCATATTTTCGTAAGATTTCAATTTAAATTGTTTTC
Source organism: Lasioglossum figueresi (assembly GCA_028455805.1). Lineage (NCBI taxonomy): Eukaryota > Metazoa > Arthropoda > Insecta > Hymenoptera > Halictidae > Lasioglossum > Lasioglossum figueresi. Next base: position 5,583,625 of record CM052199.1, on the reverse strand, counting down.
ATTTTTATTCCGAAGGGGGGCCAATGACCGCGAACGGGGTTCTGGGACAACATTGCTCGGGGGCGTGCCCAATTACCCAAATTAGCTCAAGTGCTAAAAATTTTTGTATAATTTATAAGTTTTCCATTTCAATTGTGTTCATTTTTCTGAAGGGTGGTCTTTGACCGCGGAGAGGGCTAACACTGTTTGGAGGCGTTCCGAATCACCGAAATCAAATACCAACCAATCAAATACTAACAAATACTAACAAATACCCGCTCAAATACCAAAAATGATTGAACAATTTAAAAGTCTCAAATCTAAATTGTTTTTATTTTTATTTTATTTTAAGGGGGTCCTGTGTTCCACGCGCAAAAATAAAAAAAAGAAATGGCGACCGGTGCGTACGGAGAATTTCGCTGGAATTGCACGGTTCCCATGAGGATTGCAAAAAGCGGAGCTCCGTGGATCGTTCGCGTGTCCTCGATCAAAGAGAGTCCCATGGACGGCGTTTCGTGTCGAGAGGTGTATCGATTCGTACGTGGCGAGTGGAGCGGTGCCGATGGTACACGAGTAATTCGATATAATCGGATTATGAGAGCGGCGATATGCGGTCGCAAAAGTGGTCGCGTTCGCGGCGAGAGCATTCAGTGTTTTGCGGCCGCGGAGGGTACGCGTATTAGATTATAAACTTCACAGACCACAGCAACCTTCTATACCGAACCCAACGACACATTAGTCTCCCCGTATGTCCTCCCGGGATGATATCATCGATGTATCCGCGAGAGCACCTTTTAACCGGCTGGAATTTCAACGAGCAATCACTCCGGACTGCGGTGGACTACATATTATACTCTATTATACTCCGCAAAAATATCGGGGAAGAGGGAATAATCTTGTCGCAAACGCTCTTATGCTAACCACTGTCTCATCTTTTTTCTGATCACTCTATACATTCTTTTGGAAATTCCACACATTACAGGTTGTCCCAAAAATGTACTTCCTCGACAGGGGAGATTCCAGAGGTTATGTCAAGCAACTTTTC
>CM052199.1:5545371-5576915 GCA_028455805.1 Lasioglossum figueresi | reverse complement strand
CCGGGGCGACCGACGAATGGCTGATGGATAAATTTTGTTTTTCCCGTTCGACGATTGGAAAATGGAGGATCGGTGGAAATATGTTTGCCGTTTTTCTGGGATTTAGTGGTCCCAGTGGTAACTCTTCGGCGAGCACCACCTACGTACACGTGCGATGGGGGAGTGATTTCTCATCGGGACGAGCCGGCGCGTAACGGATCGACATTAAGTCCTTCGTTTCTGTCGTGGATGTGTTTGCGGGCTAGGTAATCGTGGGGGTGTGAGCTACGGCGATCAATCAGATGACACCTGTTGCCCAATCTCCCTGGTTCGTTCGCCACCTTCGCCAATTCGCAACAATTAGCAACGATCCTTATCAGGGTTAGGGCTCTGGGGTGTGCGGGTACCCGGGGATCCTAAATCGTTGTTCTGCCCGGCTATTCGGACCTCACGCTCTTCCGCATCGCTAATTACTTGCCAATCGAAAACACCCGAATAATTATAGCCAGATAATTCGACTAATCCCCAACGATTCTCTCGGTTACGAATATCTTCACGAATTGCACTCGGAGCTATTTCAACTCGAAAATTAAACATCCCTTGCGACCTGGAATAATTCTTCGATTGATATAATATCTCATACAATACTTAGATATTTAGCAACTGATTGGATACGAACATATTTATAATTATCTAAACAATATCGTGAATAATGGTACATCAATTTTTAATGGTGACTCGACTGCTGAGGGTTTGAATCGTGTACATCTCTCGGTTTTAGAATTGAAAAGATCAACGCTGTCTGCTGTCGTAGCAGCAACATGGGTTGTCACCAACAGATTGTTTATTTATAAAGTTTAATTTTTTTGGTGACACTAAGCAAACGCAACGTTACTTGATTCTCTTGAAAATGATCTAAATGTAGATCGAAACGTTCAGAAATAATATCGTGCTAATTTGCAAATAGTGTTTTAGTGACATGTGATCGAACCTATGCGCCGATATCATTTTAAAAATTTTTCTTTTTGCTTAAGCAACTTACGATCGATATTATTGAACATTTGAAAAGATCAATGTTAAGAACAATTGGTTAGGTTGGATCTTTGCTGTAACTTTTGGTGAATTAAATTGCAACCTATTCCAGGTTTGGATAAAATTATTTTTTAACGGTAACAGAATGAAGAACTCATTATCGAGCTGGAATTTTGAAAATGGCTGTTTGGTTTCGGTGTAATTTTGCACAATGTAACGGGTGAGCGTCAGCATAATGAGCACGATCGCCAGGTCTGTCCGTACACAACAGGTGAAGATTTTATCAGCGTACAGATGGTGTGAACGGTTGCCATACGGCGGGGCGCGCATTCGAGAGCCGAGCAAACGGGAGCATTTCGCAGAAGATCGTCGGCCGAGCCTCGCACACCTCTTCTTCTAATTAGCATCGCGCTACGGTGTACTTGTTCGTTATCGATGCATTTATAAGTATTAACGACCGTTAGCCGATTCGGCGCAACGCGTTGCATGATTTATGCAACCCCGAGAAATTTATACCGGACACACTCTATTTCACTCCGCCAGGCTCGTGCGGCCATTTCTACGAACGATATTCCGAAAAATTGCTGCCTGCACATAATACAGACGATACTGCACGAGTATTCTACAAATGAAGGATTATGATTTAAATCTCACAAGAGGGCTAAGATTTACATTTCACAGTAATTAAATTTGACAGTATTTAAATTGTACAACTTCGACATGAAAGGCTTACGAATTAAATTCCACAGAATTCAACAAGAAAAAGGCTACGAATTATATTTCACGAAACTCGAGAAGAAAGGGTTATGAATTAAATTTCAAAAAAATTCGAGAAGAAAAGGTTATGAATTAAATTTCACAAAATTCGAGAAGAAACGGCTACGAATTAAATTTCACAGAATTCAACAAGAGAAGAGCCACGAATTAAATTTCACAAAATTCGAGAAGAAAGGTTTATGAATTGAATTTTACAAAATTCGAGAAGGAAGGGTAATGAATTAAACGATACAAAATTCGAAAAGAAAGGGCTACGAATTAAATTTCACAAAATTCGAGAACAAAAGGCTATGAATTAAATTTCACAAAATTCAAGAAGAAAGGGCTACGAATTATATTTTACAAAATTCGAGAAGAAAGGGTTATGAATTAAATTTCAAAAAAAATTCGAGAAGAAAAGGTTATGAATTAAATTTCACAAAATTCGAGAAGAAACGGCTACGAATTAAATTTCACAGAATTCAACAAGAGAAGAGCTCCGAATTACATTTCACAAAATTCGAGAAGAAAGGTTTATGAATTAAATTTTACAAAATTCGAGAAGAAAGGGTAATGAATTAAACGATACAAAATTCGAAAAGAAAGGGCTACGAATTAAATTTCACAAAATTCGAGAACAAAAGGCTATGAATTAAATTTCACAAAATTCAAGAAGAAAGGGCTACGAATTATATTTCACAAAATTCGACAAGATACGATTTAAATCGTACATCAACAAGCAAAAGCTACGAACGATATTATACGAAATCCGACAAGAAACGGCTGCGAGTGACGCTGCAGAAAACTCAACGAAAAGGTAGCATAAAACTGTGCAGCTCCTGAAGACACGCGGTCCGGTCAGGGAATTTTTCGGCAGGCTGGTTTTTAAGCATCTTCTTCAAGATCCGAGCAACGGTGGATTTTATTGCGGCTTCGGGGCCGTTCGCGGAGCAGAAAGAGGGTGAAACTGTCGCTGCTGGAAAATCACATGGCGGTTTCCATTCACGAGGGGGATGGTCTCAGCTCCTCGCCAATCCTTCGCGGGGGTGTAAGAGGAGAAGATCTCGTTCACTCTCTCTCTCTGCTCCAAGGTTTGCCAGTCGCTCTCACGGTTACAACGCCTCGGAGAAACCAGAGGTGGCGCCCAGAGGATGGCTAGGCAGAATTATGAGGGTAGAGCGTGTCGAGGGTGCCACGTGGGAAGAAGCTATGCCTCCCCTGGCGCCATCAGATCGTTCCCCAACGGCCACTCCTGAACTAAACTGCTCGACTATCTACCCTGAAGTGCTACCAATCCGGCCTCTAAAGTCAACCTTCCTCCGACATCCTTTTAAACGCGCTCCGAACCCGTAAAACAATAATTAAATGCAACATTATTTTACATCTTCATCCTTCCGAATGCGAGATTCGATTTACGCTCTACAAATTCTCCCGGTTTACCCGGTCTTGCGAACGGAATTTCGTATAGTAAGTTGAACGAATAAATAAATATTCAACGATCGTCGTGCGTGCTTCGCGGAACAGCAGCTCCCCGCATAATTCCAACGACAATCGCCGCGTGTAAACGCTGTAATCGTAAGCTTTATTACGTGCCGAAGATGTGGCGTGTTATGACGATACGTCCGATTCGAATCGGACGTTCCCGACGAAAGGGTTCCCGTCATCCGGAATCGTAACCGGAGTTTACAACGCGCGGATGCCGAAGAGCGTAACGACCATCTAACATCTCAGGTCGATACTTCAAGGCACTCCTTCAGTCTCGGCTGCCTCTCTGGGCCAGCGCACCGTCGAGCAGAATAGCAGAAGACGTTCGCAGCAGTGTAGAGGCAGAATTGTGAGAGAGGGAGGAGGCGGGGGACGGGGGTGGGGTTCGTGCCACGGCTCTGGAACCACAAACTTTAATGTTGGCATTACTTTTATGCGCGACTTTATGCCAAGTATCCCATCAAATATATGACCTGCGCTCCTGCACGCTTCCCTCCCGGGGGGGGGGGGGGGGGCGAGCACCATCTCCCTCTTTCTTCCCTCTCCTCCCTTATCCACCTCTCTCTCTCTCTCTCTCTCTCTTGCACTTCCCTCGGTTCCCAACGCGAGGCTAAATTATTGCGAATAAAACTTTATACTCAAATTACCTCTACGCCAACTTTATCGCATTTCGCCGGTAGACTACTCCTCTACCGGCTTCGGCACACCCTCCGACAGCTGGGGGATGGTGACACGACGACTTAAATTTTCCAACCCCGTGTCCTGGCTAATTTCCGCGGATAAACGGCCCGGCTTCTCCTACCAATTTTTCCTCTGTGTCTCTGCAGATTATGTTGTACACCGGGTGTCGGTGACAATTGTGTTAAGGGTTTTCGGTATTCCGACAATTCTTGACCGACTTCGAACCTCTCCCGAAGACAACCCCCAACTGTTCGGGATCGCATAATCGCGGTCTGATCGTGTTGATCCGGCTCGTTCGCGGCGCTAACGCGAAAGTTATTACGTCCCATTATATACGGCTCGAAGAGGATCACGAGGGAGGGGAGGGGGGGATTTTCAGGTGGCTTTCCGGGATTTACCATTCTCGGGGGCAGATGCTGCGAGCGTGTAGCCGCGAGTCGGTGACTCCCTTTTCTCTCGAACCCGAAGTCAAGAAAGGAGAGAACCTGCGAATGCCGTGGAGAAGAGGGAAGAGAAAGAGGGGTGGGGTACTTGCGTGCTGGAGAGAGAGAGAGAGAGAGAGAGAGTCCCGCAGAACTATTCTGTCGAGCTGTAGACACAATACGGGACTCGCTCCACGGCCATTGTACGCCCTTCAGAGCCACACAATGGCTGGAAAAGGTGTATCCTGATATTCCACCACCTCTCCAGAGAAGCTGTAATATACCCCGAGCGTGCTGTACTTGCCGCTACACGCTATAGCGCGGTGTGATTCTTGAACAAAAGCTGCTCCCGAGGAAACGCGACCGTTCCCGTTGCCCCCGCGTTGTCTTTCGCGGCTGGGATTAATTATTTTCCACGGGAAAATCCTCGACCGGCTTGCTGATCATCAATTAAGGACTGCGTCTCCTAGACAGACGACAATCGCGCGTGACTGCACACAGTCAACGCAGTACACTCGCTCAACGCTAGACCACGTACGCGGCGTGGCAATTAAATAAACGCGACTGGTGCGAGAAATAAAGGTACATTTAACTTTTATCCTCTTCAACACACTCTCCTCATCTACAGTGCCGGACAAAATGATAGGACATTTGATGTATTTGTATATTTCATACAACACAATAGGATATACGTAGGGGAATAGCTTGGATTGCGAGACGGGTTGGGTTGTGAGACAGTCGTTTTTATCAATCGCGCAATCGCGATAATTCCAATCTGTCTGCTGTCAAATTTTTGTTTTGACGTCTGCTAGTGTTTGTGCTAGCACCGAGGTGTATAGACGTGTTGCTTATACAGGGTGTTCGACAACAGGTGGGAGAAAATTTAAGGGGTGGTCCTCGACGAATATAATATAATATAAGACGAAAATGATGAATAAAAAAATTGCGATTTCGTCTTCGTTATTTATTTATTAACACTTAAAAATCCGCCTAAAATGCGGCAACAAGTCTAACAAAAGTGTACGTTGCGTACGTCATAGAGGCGCGCGACAGTCACGTATCAAGCGACAGATGCATGCATACCTTGGTTCTTATTTGGGGCCCCAGCGAGGTGAAAATATTTAATAAATCGTTGGACGACATTGAACCTACCTGCTCGTTAAAGTCCACAAGGGCATTTATAATATCCGCGTAATCCGGTGTAATAACTTACACGGTACGACCATATTGCCACACAAACATTTTTTGCGTGGGTGCAGGCAAAGTGGAGATTTCAAGGTCACCTTGATTTTTTTTAATGTGAAGACCAATTTTCTGTATCACGAATCAATAGACTATCGAATTCTGAGTAAAAATGTATTGACCTCCATATGTCCTAAATCTAATAGTTCACGAGACACTATCGAAATAATTTTCTTTCTTCTTTCGATAATGGAAAATGGATTCATTATATTGTCTCAATCTTAGTTTATAAGTTATCTTTGTAATGTTGGCATGCACAGCCTTGTTAAAAAAAAAAAAAAAAAAAAAAAAATATCTCGTTAACTATTAGGTTTAGGACATATGAAGGTCAACACTTTTATACTCAGATTTTGATACTCTATCGATCTATGGTATAAAAAAGGACATGCTATCTAAAAAAATCAAGGTAACCTTGAAGTCTCCTCTATGACTCCACCCACACAGAAAATGTTTGTGTCACAATATACCCCCCTCTATACCGTGTAAGTTTTGTATACAACATTTTTTCATATTACAAATAACGGCAATATTTAAAGTGGTCATAGTTATTGCCCTACCCTGTATTACGTTCAATGTCCAGTGCCTTCTCACTCCGCTGGCGGTGTAAACACCACACATTGCCTCGAATGAATCGAAATGTTCAACTTTCTTAATTTTCATTATTTCTTTTATGAAATTTTACTAACGTATTTCTGGCATTTTTCTGATTAATATAAGACCAAACACGATATAATTCCAATTGTATTTAGTGGTTAAATCGACGATTCAAGTTTCGGTCGCAAGGAAGGACAGCGTATTCAAAGAAAGAGACACTCATTCTGTCCTTCTCTATGTTCGGCTTCTCCTTTGAATTTCATTCTGACCTTCTCTATGTTCGGACTCTCCTTTGAAGTAACAAAAATACGATCACAACACCAAGATTATTTTGTCCGGCACTGTGTAGGTACGCGAGGATTTCATGGGTCAGGGATCCCACTCTTGATTACTCAATAATGCAAAGACGAGGTTTCTTTGTAGTCAGAATCGAGAGACGAAAGATCAATCTAGGGGACTGTTTGCCTCAAAAGTCCTACTTTTACGTTTACCACGCGCAATTCTCATTATTCGACAGCATATCGACAGCCACGATATGCGATATGACGATAGGCGGCAGCACCGTCGCCTGTCCATCGCTTCTCGCGGCTCCGCGACATGTCGCCGAATAATGAGAATTACGCGTCGTAAACGTAAAAATAGAACTTTCGAGGCAAATAGCACCCTAGACTGATCTTTCATCTAGCGATTTTGACTACTAAGAAACCTCGTCATTGCATTATTAAGAGATCACGAGTGGAATCCCGGACCATTGCAATCCTCGCGTACGGATCGGATGTCGTTTTACTTCGGACGAGAGTAAAAAGGTGAATTCGATTCGCCAGGTGGTGAAATTGATTGAAAAGTGGATACGATCTACAAAAAGATTAATTTCGAGTGCTGAACCTGTATTTCGAACGAGGGCAACTAGGACTCCCGAACTACTGCATCAACAGGACAGCTAATGAATTCTAAACTTGACTAAAATTGACTGAATAATATTCATAAAATAATTTTTATAGATATCTAGTCCACGGTGCGATGAGGATGAATGGAGGAATAACAGTTGTAGGAATATTTCGTTAGCTTTCGTTGCCGGGCCGCAGAGCAGAAGAACATCGTGTCAAAGCTACCCCGCAGGGTGTGTCTAATGCGCCCTAGGACGCCAGGTAGAAGTTGTATTAAAGCAGAGCATCACGGTATCACACCCCAGGACCTCATCCCAGACATTTTGATGAAGTGTCCCCACTCTGATCTCTCTCTCTCGAGTACCAGAGACGAGTACATTATTATATCCGGGGACGTAGTTCGCATTGTCAAACAGCAGCTGCCTGCTTCGTACACACAACTATATTAACTGCGACGATGGCGGAGTCCTGTGTGCTCCGCATGCACCGTTCGTTTGTGTGCGCGCGTGTGTGTTTGTTTGCGATTCTCGGCGAACCAACAACAAAAGATGCCCTTCGAACAATGATGCCGGCGAGTCAACAGTCACCGAGGATCCTCTAAGCACAATGTAACACGCGATTTATAATATATCGCCTTTGCCGGCACCTAGCACCCCTCGGATCGAGTCGAGAGCTTGTAGGTTATCTAGTAACCATTATGCGTCCCCAAACGGGAAGATTTATGCTAGCACCGATCCTCCGTGGATTCATAGATCCTCGATATTTTTCTTGGACGGCCTGCTCGAATCATTCGGCGCGCAGAATCGTGTTTAAACAGAATTTTCTGTCGAATCGAAATTTCACATCATAATTTGAATTTCTTTTGGATCTCGGATACTTCACTTAGCAATTTTTACAAATTTAAGGAAGCTAATAGGATCAACATGTTGCCAGATTTACAGTGTCGCGCAATAATACTCGGCCGCGCTAAAAATGACGATAACTTTTTAAACATTAGACCATGCGATTCGAACTTTCTTGGAAAGCAAGAGCAATTAGTTTACTACAGGATGTGAAAAGAAATTTTTTCAGAATTTGCAATTGTTTGGAATTGTAGAAAAAATACTAAAAGTTGCATTTTCAACTTTTATTATGTGGGCCTATTTTGAAAATTCAAAAAATACGTTTTGTAGATCTGCTTGAATTATATGCACTGTGAAAGTTTCGTCGAAATCGGTTGATGCAGGAAAAAACGACAGGCATTGAAATATGTAAGATCCTTAATTGCAGTGAGGCTGAAAATCGTGAAAATCTGCAAGTTTTACCATCTTTAAACGTTTGTAGCTCATTGCAACGTTGATCGATTTTGACGACATTTTCGCAATACGTTTAATTGACATAGATCGATAAAACGTATTTTTTTTAAATTTTACAATATAGCCCCATATAAAAAAGTTGAAAATGCAACTTTTAGCATTTTTTCTACAATTCCGATCAATTGCAATTTTTGAAAAAATTTCTTTTCACGTCCTGTAGTAAACTAATTGCTCTAACTTTCCAAAAAAGTGCAAATCGTATAGTACAATATTAAAAAATTTATCGTCTTTTTTAGAGCGGCCGAATATTATTGCGCGCCACTGTATGCGAATCAAAATTTCTGATAATTTCTTGATAATCGAATGTTCAGGAATTTTTGCAATTCCGGACAGGAACCGTTGCGAGGTTATGTATGTCGTAATCTGCGGCGGCGTATGAGCCGTGGACTTCAATTTTGAAATCAAATTTCAAATTTCGAATTTGATACACATAATTCTAATAACATTATTTATCGCGTAGCATAGGATTTTTTTGATACGATAACACAATTGTTTATAATAATCGTTTAAAGTTTAAATTTTTTGGTAAAAATGAGATGTTCAACTTCAATTTCCTCTCATTTGTACAAAACTGTTTTTTTTCTGAAAATCCCTATGCCGAACGATAGAAAATTTACCAATGAACAAGAAAATCATGAGTTTTTTATTTTGCGCGCGTCCTTGACGGAGGAGTACTGCAGGACAACGGATAACTCGACGATTTTTAAATATTTTTTTAGGAAATTTACACAATATATCCTTTATTTTATGCCTTAACCATATATAATAATAAAACAATTGTCATATTCATAGTTTCGTAGAAAAAAATTCGTAAACATTGATATCATTTCGGCCGTCTCAGGGTGGCGTAACCCCTTAATATGTTGATACAAGTTCATAGTTTCACCTGTCATCTTGATAATCGAAGGTCCCGGAATTTTTGCAATTCCGGACAGGAACCGTTGCGAGGTTATGTATGGCGTAATCTGCGGCGGCGTATGAGCCGTGGCCGCTGACGTCGCCATTTTGTTCCACGCTCGATTACTAGGCATATTGCGTTAGCGGTGCACTACGCAATAATATTCGATTAAACTTCTCTGTGCGCGATTGCTTTATTGCAGATCGCCGATTAATCTTCGAATATTCGTTGGTTCATTAGCTGTCAATCATCCGGCGTCATCGAGCTATTAAACGCCTATTTCAGCGAGTCATTGTGCGCGCCGTATAGAATCGTCTTTTCCCTTGTTAGCAGTATCGTTAACCGGGATCGTCCTTATAACGTGTGACGCATCGCGATATTCGTAGACTCTTTCACCGATGTACATTATACACGAAAGATTACAAAAAATTTATTTCAAATGACCTTGGGAATCGCACCAATCAAGTACAATTATTTTTTAAATACTCCATCCCCTTCGTTATCCACTTTGCCGATCTTGTAATCAGTGAATCGTCAAATCAAAATTGCTTGGAACAGTTCAACGTCCTGTTCAACGTTCTGCTAGCTCCTGTTTCGAAGTGATTCGGTATGGAAACGATTCGGAATTTTTGCGTTTCAGTTTCTGGAGGATCCTTTGAAAATATTCGTAGGAATCGATGCTGACGGTCGGCCGAAGCGACGGGACAATTTTGACGGTGCGCTGGCCGAGTAACTTCGGCATCCTAGCTCTCGGCCAAGAACAAAAGGGGATGGAGTATTATAGGCTGGCAGAGTAGGCGGCCATCCGGTTTCATTGCGGTTCTGTCTGTCCTCTGACGTTTCCACGGCAACCTGGATTGCGTATCTCGGCCGTCGTGGTTGCCCTCATCGTTGTCTTTCCCGTCATTGTTGTGGTTGTCGTCGTCCTGCTTGTCGAATCGACGTTCAACCTCTGAATGTCTTCTTTCCCTTCGTTTCTTCTCTTCCACTCTCTCTCTCTCTCTTTCTCTCACCCCCTCTCTTGTTGACTCTGTCTTGTTCTACTCGCCTCAGTCTGTGCTCCGTTGATATCATTCCCCTCCGTTAGCCGAGGAACAGGGATACGGAGGACCCGTAATTGTAACTTCATTTGAGGCTAATTTCGGCCGAGGGGTATGATGAAACGCGGTAATAATTGTGTTATCCAGACAAAGGACGGTTATGGATACGCGCCGCCGCCACCAGCACCGTCCTTGCTCCCAACGCGGAGCGTCATCACCACCGGATCCTCCTACCAACCCCCGAGGGTGCTCGAGGATAAGGTAGGAGGGGTTTATCCGCCTCTCTCGCTTCCTCGTTCTACAAATATGGCTGCTTTAACGGAACTTCAACGCCACCGTGCACCATATTGTTCCCCTCCAATCGCGTGTGCACCTTTTAACCACCGTCCCAACACCCGCGCACTCCGTCCTCCAATCCTCATCAGCCCTCTGCTCCTTAAGCTCCACAAAGAGTCCTCAAGATAGAGGATCCATCATGCGTTGCTAGTGCGATACGTTATTTGTACAGGGTGGTCTTGCTAGAGATAGCTACCTTCGATTGCTGTGTCACCTAACTGTTCAGTGAGGATGATAAGACGAGTTGCCTGGATACTTGTTCTCTCAGGTAGCTAATTTGGTGACTACTCTCTCGATAGTCCTCAAGGCAGAGCATCTAGGCTAAAGATAGCTACCTAACTGGCTTGTTCAGTGAGGATGATAAAGCCAGTAGCCTGCGAAGGATACTTGTGTTCTCATGTAGCTAACTTCGTGACTACTCTCTCGATAGTCCTCAAGGCAGAGGATCTAGGCTAAAGATAGCTACCTAACTGGCTAGTTCAGTGTGGATGATGAGGCAAGTACCCTGCGAAGGATACTTGTGTTTTCAGGTAGATAATTTGGTGACTATACTCTCGATAGTCCTCAAGGCAGAGGATCTAGGCTAAAGATAGCTACCTAACTGGCTTGCTCAGTGAGGATGATAAGGCCCGTAACCTGCGAAGGATACTTGTTTTCTCAGGTAGCTAACTTCGTGACTACTCTCTCGATAGTCCTCAAGGCAGAGCATCTAGGCTAAAGATAGCTACGTAACTGACTTGTTCAGTGAGGATGATGAGGCGAGTAGCCTTCGAAGGATACTTGTGTTTTCAGGTAGCTAACTTCGTGACTACTCTCTCAGTAGTCCTCAAGGCAGTGGAACTAGGCTAAAGATAGCTACCTAACTGGCTTGTTCAGTGTGGATGATAAGGCCAGTAGCTTGCGAAGGATACTTGTGTTCTCAGGTAGCTAACTTCGTGACTACTCTCTCGATAGTCCTCAAGGGAGAGGATCTAGGCTAAAGATAGCTACCTAACTGGCTAGTTCAGTGTGGATGATGAGTCAAGTACCCTGCGAAGGATACTTGTGTTTTCAGGTAGATAATTTGGTGACTACTCTCTCGATAGTCCTCAAGGCAGAGCGTCTAGGCTAAAGATAGCTACGTAACTGACTTGTTCAGTGAGGATGATGAGGCGAGTAGCCTTCGAAGGATACTTGTGTTTTCAGGTAGCTAACTTCGTGACTACTCTCTCAGTAGTCCTCAAGGCAGTGGAACTAGGCTAAAGATAGCTACCTAACTGGCTTGTTCAGTGTGGATGATAAGGCCAGTAGCTTGCGAAGGATACTTGTGTTCTCAGGTAGCTAACTTCGTGACTACTCTCTCGATAGTCCTCAAGGGAGAGGATCTAGGCTAAAGATAGCTACCTAACTGGCTTGTTCAGTGAGGATGATAAGGCCAGTAGCCTACGAAGGATACTTGTGTTCTCAGGTAGCTAATTCTGTGACTACTCCCTCAATAGTCCTCAAGGCAGAGCATCTAGGTTAAGGATAGCTACCTAACTGGCTTGTTCAGTGAGGATGATAAGGCGAGTAGCCTGCGAAGGGTACTTGTTTTCTCAGGTAGCTAATTTGGTGACTACTCGCTTGATAATCTTCAAGGCAGAGGATCTAGGCTAAAGATAGTTACCTGAGGACGTTATCAAAAGATGTTTGTTTTACAAGACCACCGTATCCCTCAATTCTCAAGATAAATGTTGAATGGTTCGAAGTGGAGGAGACTCAATTGAATTGCTGGATTGATCAGCGTGCAGCCTCTATTTAATAACACCGAATCGATCGAACCTCCGTATGAACTAGCGAGGACATCTCCTCAGACAGCTAGAAAAGATATTTCAATGGGTACGTCGCACTCATAACCCGTCCTTCCACCATGAAAAGAGAAAGGGGCCGTCTCCTCCGGTCCTCACCCCTTCGAGAACCAGTGCAGAATACCGATTCGCCAGATCCCCGACGAAAGAGAAGAGGAGATCCGTAGGCCAGGTTCCTCCCGCGGAGTCGATGGAATGGTAAATAAGGCAGTCGGTAGGCAGGCGTTATTTATGGGGATGTAATTTAATAACCGAAAGATGAACAGGGAGAGATAGCAGTGACGCCGAGCGGAAAGCCGAAAGTGGCATGAAAGTAGCAGCGCCATCCCATTGGCTGTCCCCCTCTGCCTCTGGCGTGCTGGGATGTTGGAGAACAGCCGGCCATATGGCTTCTCGTGCACGCCACCGCCGCCGACGCTGCCTGCTTGGAGGTTCCGGGGGTGCGAAATGATATGGAAGTAATGGAGAGAGCAGACCCCGTTGCGCCTATGCGAGAAGATTGACCCTCGCGATTGTGGAACAAGTAGGATCGCGCCGTTGCCTGTTCACCGGACAGAGCGATGACAGATTGATACAATTCCGCCGAGAGTCGCCGCGACAGATTTCCTGCCAACTGTTGTTGCACCGGCGATCATTACGCCGAATTATACCGACAGGCTGGACGCGATCAGTACCGGTGAACTTCACTGATCTTGTATAATGGGGCCTAACTTTGTCGAAGACGTCAAAGGAGTCGGAACTCGATCCTAGGCCAGTTGTGGGAGGATTCAAACGAGGATCAATGAGCCGAATGATGTAGAAGCTCGAAAGAGTCGTTCTTGGTCTATGAACCTGCACGATGATGAAGATAATTTTGACTAACTTTGTCACAGACGTGAATTGTGGGAGGTTTTGAAAGAGGACCAATGTGCTGAACCATGTAGAAGCTCGAAGGAGTCTTCTCTTGGTCTAGGAAGTTGCGAAGATGCATTGTCAAAGAGACGCCAGATTGCAAGGATCGCCCGATTCATCGGAAAGGATTGCCATGAAGCTCAGGGGAGTGTTCCCCTGGCCCGACGACTTCATCGAAGCCGCAAGAAGGGCCTAGGCACACGCGAGACCGTTACTTCGGTGGCTGCGTCGAGGAAACGAGAAGGAGGCTGTGAACCCGGCGTAAAGCCCTCGGCGAACCTCGCTCCTTATCGATCTGCCCCTGAGACTTGTGCGACCAAGAAGCCGAGAGCACGACGAGGAAACCCGACCGGGGAGAGGAAGAGAGAGAGAGAGAGAAAGAGATAGACCCATGAAGCAGAGAGTAGAACGAACCTCGCGTTTGTGTACGTGTAAGATAGACCTGAGAGCCGGCTACTCGAGCGTGACTCCGCAGCCGAAGCCGAGCCTATCAATATTTCCTCCCGAAATCCGCCGCGGTACCCATTGGCAATTTCTCTTTTCTTATTTTCCACTTCTTTGGCCTCGTTGGCCTCCATCTTTGCGCTCCTGACGAATGGCGAGTACCCTTCTCGTTCGTCTTTGCTAATTGGACAATCTTGTAGATGGCTGCCACGGTTTCTCCTTCTTCTAAACCACACCAGTGCCAGATAGTGCACATAACAACGACTGTCAGCGATCGTCGAATGTCCAGACGACAATGCTCAACGAACTGTTGACAATCTCAATTTAGGATGTTCGAATTTGGTCCAGATTGCTCAAGAACTATCACCTACAACCCCCCAAGGAGGACCCACCTTTTAGAGGGTATGCTAAGACACTTGCAGTCTTGCGTGGAGATCCAATGCCAAGATGCAGTAGACAACGTCTATGTTTCCTTCAATTTGGGGGATTTTGGATCGTCTAAACTGTGAATCTCAATTTAAGGTGTTCAAATTTGTTTCAGATTGCTCAAGAACTGTCACCTAAGAGCCCCAAAGCAGGAACCACCTGTACAGTTAGAAGGTACCCTAAAACACTTGCAATCTTGCGTGGAGGTCCAATGCCTAGATGCAGTAGACAACGTCTATGTTTCCTTCAATTTGGGGGATTAATGAATCGTCTAAACTGTGAATCTCAATTTAGGATGTTCGAATTTGTTTCAGATTGCTCAGGAACTATCACCTAAAACTTCCCAAGAAGGACCCACCTTTTAGAGGGTATGCTAAGACACTTGCAGTCTTGTGTGGAGGTCCAATGCCTAGATGCAGTAGACAACGTCTATGTTTCCTTCAATTTGGGGGATTAATGGATCGTCTAAACTGTTGATAATCTGAATGTAGGATGTTCAAATTTGTTTCAGAGTGCTCAAGAACTGTCATCGAAGAGCCCCAAAGGAGGACCCACCTGTACAGTTAGAGGGTACCCTAAAACACTGACAGTCTTGTGTGGAAGTCCAATGCCTAGATGCGGTAAACAACATCTGTTTCCTTCAATTTGGGGGATTAATGGATCGTCTAAACTGTGAATCTCAATTTAGGATGTCCGAATTTGTTTCA
Source organism: Lasioglossum figueresi (assembly GCA_028455805.1). Taxonomy (NCBI): domain Eukaryota; kingdom Metazoa; phylum Arthropoda; class Insecta; order Hymenoptera; family Halictidae; genus Lasioglossum; species Lasioglossum figueresi. The sequence continues at coordinate 5,561,914 of CM052199.1, read as the reverse complement.
GATTGTTCAAGAACTATTACCTAAAACTTCCCAAGGAGGACCCACCTTTTGGAGCTACCCTGAAACACTTGCAGTCTTGTGTGGAAGGTGCAACGGCTAGGTATAGCAGGCAACGTCTATGTTTCAAGCAATTTAGGGTATCAGTGCGTCTGAAATCGCTGACTCCGGGGCACAGAGAATTGAACGACTGCGTGTCAGCAGACTGCAGACGTGATCTTCGCATAAGTGTGGTTCCAGGTACAGATTCCGGAACGAATGAACCGGGACACGGATTCGACGCGTCCCCGTTCATTAAAGACCAGGGGAAAAACGAGGTGGAACGGGGTGGCCGGGTCGGAGCGATTCCCGAAAGCAGAATATAAGCTCCGGGACCAGTTAGCGTCCAATCTTATCCCCGTTTCTCCGGCTGTTTTTCCGCCATCCCGTGTCTCATGCTCAGGATATATAACTGTTATTTTTCGCGAAAGCCACTCCATTATTTCGCCCTCCATCGCCGCGGTCTTTTTTACCGGCTCGCCGTTTCCTTTCTCCGACGGGGCTTCTGTCTCTCCGGCTTCGCGGACGGTCCCATTTCGGAGTGCCCCGGCCAAGCGAGACAATACATTATATTATCCGTATCATTATTTCTCCGCGCCGAAAACCAGCCCCGGAGCTAGAAAAACCGAGACACGATCATAATGGGAGAAATCCCGGCCTCGCCGCTGATATTCCCGGTTTCCTGCTCTAACACACAGAGGAGCGGAGAAATCCTGACCAATATCTCGACGTCGTTCGGCGTCGACCGACCGAGCTCTTTCGGACCAGACCGTTCCGGTTCTCTTATTTTTAAACGCACTCCCGCCTCGCTTTTTCGCATTTTCGGATTTGGCCCCGCGAATCGAAACAACGCAACGTCTCGAGATATTGGGATAACTATCTGGAAGTGTTTAAAATCTTGGGTCTCCAAAAGCGCGGGGTCTCTCGAAGCTTGGGGTTTTCAAAAGCTTGAGGTCTCCAAAATCTTGGTGTCTTCGGAAGCTTGAGATCTCCCAATGCTTGAGGCCTCGAAAAGTTTGATATCTCCCAATGCTGGAGGTCTCGAAAAGTTTGAGATCTGCCAAAGATTGATGTCTCGAAAAGTTCAAGATCTTGCAAAGCTTGAAGCCTCTCAAAGCTTGAGGTCTCGAAAAGTTTAAGATCTTGCAAAGCTTGAAGCCTCTCAAAGCTTGAGGTCTCGAAAAGTTTGAGATCTCGCAAAGCTTGAGGCCTCTCAAAGCTTGGGATCTCCCAAAGCTTGAGGTCTCGAAAAGTTTGAGATCTTGCAAAACTTGAAGCCTCTCATAGCTTGAGATCTCCAAAATCTTGGTGTCTTCGGAAGCTTGAGATGTGCCAAAGCTTGAGGTCCCCAAAAGTGTGATATCTCCCAATGCTTGAGAAATCGAAAAGCTTCATATCTCCCAATGCTTGAGGTCTCGGAAAGTTTGAGATCTGCCAAAGATTGATGTCTCGAAAATTTTAAGATCTTGCAAAGCTTGAAGCCTCTCCAAGCTTGAGGTCTCGAAAAGTTTAAGATCTTGCAAAGCTTGAAGCCTCTCAAAGCTTGAGGTCTTGAAAAGTTTGAGATCTTCCAAAGCTTGAGGTCTCGAAAAGTTTGAGATCTCCCAAAGCTTGAGGTCTCGAAAAGTTTGAGATCTCCCAAAGCTTGAGGTCTCGAAAAGTTTGAGGTCTCGAAAATCTTGAGGTCTCCCAAAGCTCGGGATCTCTGAGATCTCTGTACGTCCGCAGCTCTCGAAGCAAGCATTGACAAATCCGATCAATCATCGGCTGCTCTCGCTGTACGACTAGCTGGAGGAGCGAAATCTATCGAGAGGAACGGCTGAAGAAATTAAGTGCTCTCGGCATATGCTGCGACCAATTGCCAATGGGACCGATTAGTTATCTAACACCAGTGGAGCAGGAGACGTTGTAGCGCACCCCTGCACTTGCATCCAGATAAGTGCACACCCGGCGACACCCCGATCCCATTGACCTTTCGCAGGTTCCTCCGGGAATGGGCCGATTAATTCAAGTGTTTTTACGTCGCCCGGTAGATCGCACCGACGCGACGCGACGGGGAGGAGGGTGCACAAGGTACAGGGCTAGAACACAAGTATATCCACGGTAAAGGGATGCTCTAACAGGGAGCACGTCGTCCCACGGGACAGCATTACAGCGTATCAGCACCGCACAAACTGAACGAGTGGATCATCCCCCTTGTCGAGCGACAGAAAAGCCAACGAGAGAAAGAGCATTCAAAAGGAGAGAGAGAGATAGGGGGAATCCATTGATCGACTCACATATGTCCCGAGATTTAATCAGTCGCTACTTAAGACCTTATCTCCCATTTTAGTTCCCTTGTACGCACCTACTTCGTCCTCCCTCATTTCGACTACCCTACAGGCCGCAAGCCGCCTGATAATGTAATCGAGCGTAATGCGGATCGAATTGGCCTCCAAGTGAAATCCGCTAACGTGATTTCCGGCGGCCGCCGTGTTAATGGAAACGCACGCAAATTAGTTAGCCACCGCCCGCAGAAAGTATCAGACAAAAACACTTTAACCAGCCATAGTACAACCAAAAAACTGAGTGAAGGATATCTGAACAAACTGAGTTTCGTTCTTCTCACGAAGCAGCACACATCGGGCGCTTTTAGTACCCGGTTCCACAGTGCCCTCGAGCTAGAGGTTGTTAAAGAACTCCTCTACGTATAATAGAACAAACTATGTAGACTCTCCGAACAATTGAACCGCCGTAAATTCCTAGTATTCCGAGTAGATGAAGCAGTGTCGTCGCAGGCATGGTAGCGTGAAACGTGGGCGTATGTAGCTACAGGAATTGCTTTCTGGCCGAGGTTTTCGATGTGTCTAGGATTGCAGTGGAGGGTGCGGCGGTGGCTTGTTGCTCGAGTGACTCCTCCACCTTCGAACAACCTCTCTTACTCTCTCTCTCTCTCTCTCTCTCTATCTCTCTTTCTCCCTCGCACTCTTCCCCAGGCTAGTGTTCCTCCCGTTCTCTCCTATCGTCTACCTTCTCCTTTTCCTTCTTGGCCGTATCCCCCGACCGAAGGCCCAGATGGCGGGTATTGATCTGAATCCGGAGAACAGATCGCCTGGAAAAACTTACCCCGCGGATACTTACCTACCCACCTCGCTATCTACATGCCCACCTATCCAACCTAGCTTCACCCACTCACGTACACCGAACCCGCAACCTTCTGGACCCGTGCGCCCGTGTGCGCGCGCGTAAATGTATTTCCGCTCGGCGAGCAATGGATAGAGGAGAAGGCTGATGCTCCTCCACACTGGAAACCGCTTCACGGGAAAACGTGCTTCCACCCTAAGTGATTGTTCACGCCGATCGATACGATCCTTCAGAAATCATCGAGCATTCTTCCAACACCGAACGCGGATACTTGCAGGCGTTTACGTTACACTGTTTCGTGTCTCTGCGATACTTCAGGTTTCTGCGGAGGTCTCGAGTTTCTTTGGGAGACACGAAGCTTTCGGAAACCACCAGATATCGGACATCCCAAGCGGTCGCAGACCCCAAGCTTCGGGAGACATCAAGCTTTCGGAGACCACGAGCTTTCGGAAACCAACAGATATTGGAGATCACCAAATTTTGGACACCCGAAGAAGTAGGAGACCCCCAGATATCGGAGACCCGAAGTTTTTGAAGACCCCGAGCTTTGGGAAGGACTCAGATATAAGAAACCCAAAGAAATCGGAAAACCCCAGATATCGGAGACATCTAGCTTTCGGAGACCCGAAACTTTTGGAGACCCCGAGATTTCGGAAACCAACAGATATTGGAGACCTCCAAATATTGGACACCCCAAGAAATAGGAGACCCCCAGATATCGGAGATCCCAAGTTTTTGAATACCCCGAGCTTTTGGAAACCCCTAGATATTGGAGACTCCCAATTATTGGACACCCCAGGAAATAGGAGACCCCCAGATATCGGAGACGCCAAGTTTTTGAAGACCCCGAGCTTTCGGAAACCCTCAGATATAAGAATCTCCAAGAAATCGGAAACACCCAGATATCGGAGACCCCAAGCTTCTGGAGACCCGAGCTTTTGGATACCCCTAGATATTGGAGACCCCCAAATGTTAGTCACCCCAAGAAATAGGAGACCCCCTGATATCGGAGACCCCAAGCTTTTGGAGACAACGAGCTTTCGGAAACCCTCAGATATAAAAAACCCCAGGAAATGGGAAACCATCCGATATCGTACACTGCAGCTTTGGGAGATTCCGAGCTTTCGGAGACTCCGGGCTTTCGGAAACCCTCGGATATAAAAAAAACCAAGAAATCGGAGACCATCAGATATCGGAGACATCAAGCTTTTGGAGAACCCGAGATTTCGGAAACCCCGAGTTTTCGGAAATCCCCAGATATCGGAGATCCCAAATAAAATCCAATTAATGCAATCTCGCAGCGGAGAACTTCTAAGTTGAAAGGGGAGTTTTGTTAAATGTCGATTGGACTTACCGATTGATGGAGGAGACGGATGGCACGTTGTCCTGCGAACAAATGCCTTCGGCGAGCAGCCTGTCCCTAATTTCCCAGGCAAACATTGTCGGATTGTCCCTCTTGTAGTTCGCGATCGCATCGACGACCGGCGGTGTTGCTACTTTCGGCTTGGAGCCGCCTATGACGCCGGCCTTGAAGCTGCCGGTTTCATAATACCTGCGGACAGGAAAGATCAAACTGATAGATCGTTGAAAAGATTCCGTCGCGATTAGGATCATGGAACTAGGGAGACCCTACACCAGTGGCGTCGTCTATCGCGTCGTCATCTCCTTCACACATTACCTAATAGTATACTCGGTTCCTCCACCGACAATTAAACGACGTTTTCACGAACATAATCAACAGATATCATGCATTTCAGACAGCAATATGTATGCGTTGCTATCAAACAATAAAAATCGAAACAGAAATGGACATCAATGTGTGGTCTGCGTCTTCATACGAATTCCAACGATTTTTACTGGTTCTTCCCTAACAATCCTCAGACTGTGTGGACAATGTCCACGATCTAGCCGGATGATCTAGCATTCCAGGATAAGCTCGAGGGGGTTCGATCGAGATCCGCCTCAAAGGAACAAGAACCTCGATCATCGTTTGTGCTCGGCGTCGTGAAATAGCAAGCGGGTTGACGATGTCGATCGCGGAGTCGTAGGATCTAGGATTCCAGGCAGAGGCTAGACAAACGGCTTCACGGGGTGTCGATCAAACGGGCGGCGAAGAGTCCGGGGTGACCGGTTCGGTCAAGATCGGACTCAAAGGGACGATAGCCTCGATTATCCGTCGTTTCGGGCAGGTGATTTAAAATCCGCCGGCAAAGCGGTCACGGCGTTGAGCGCGCGTACAAAATTGGCGAGATATCCAGAGCCGGGCTCGGAGCGGTGGCGGCGGACCCACATCCATCAAGGCGGCCCACAAGCGCGCCATTATTGCGGGCTTTCTGCCGTAATTGAATTTAAGCACGAGCGAAGATATTATTTAACTAATTAGGCACAAAGGGTGCGTTCACGGCGGGCCAATCGCGATTGGCCATCGCGCGCGCATAGCACGTAACCTGGTGGGAGGCTGTGCCAGAGACGCCGCACGTACGGCTCGGAGGCGGATAGCGGGAGAACCAGAGGGAGAGAGATAGAGAGAGAGAAAGAGAGATAGAGGAGGGGCACCGACAGCGGGGAGGCGCAGGCCGTTTGTTTTAAAACAGCCGGTCGTTGACGCGCCGCTGGACGGCGATTCGTTATTCCGACGTTGGCCGCCCACCGCGGGAAAAACGATCGCTACCGTGCCTCTCTTTAACCCGCTCCCTTTTGATTCCGTTCGAACGATCCACGCACCGCGCGAACGTAGATCTCCTTTCGATATCATGTTTGGGACCGACCCGCCGGAAGCCGAGTCCGACAACGATACACGGGAATCGGATTTCCAATCGGTTGTATAAGCCTCGACAGCCGACATTCTAGTTCTCGAGGAAACTCCAAGCCCCGCGATTAGCCCCGGGTGGATTTGGTAACCGAAAATTTATCTGTACGAGTATCACCAATTTTTAAACCCGACCCGAAACATCAAAAACCGAGGCTCCGGCAACCGTTGGCGCGATTAGGGGAACAGTAGGGGTGCACCATACAGATTATCACAGAAGTATAACACTTTTTCATTGCACTCGCAGCAAATAGCTTCCCAGATCGTCGCGAAACTGCGGTTCAATTATGTCACCAGCCGCGAACAATGCACCCACCGTTCGTAAATGTAGCGGCGTAATGGTCCGAAAGGGAGAAAAATCAAAAGCAGAAGGGTTTCCTTGAACAGGCCGTGTCACCCCGAAATGATTGCGACTATATCTGCCGTAAAACCCCATATTCCCGGTCCACATGTCGATGCTCACGATATTTCGCCCCCATTGTTCCGCCCCCGTGCTCCGCCATGGCCATTAACCCCCGCGCGCGATTTTTAAAATTGATCGTCTCGTCGTTCATACGCGGTGCATTAATTTCGAGTTTGAACGGCACCGCAGCTGAAATCGGCTCGCCGACGGACGAACCAATACGCCCGAATCGTGCAATCAGAATATGGCTCGTGTTTATCATTTTTATTGATCATTTGCCGATCGGAAATCCCGGTAAAATTTCTGCACCTCGATATATATCATTTTTTAAATGTTATTCCGAGGACGAAAGAAACTTCTGCTCCTCTTCTAATCTTTACAATTTGTATTTAGCAAAAAGAAAATTTTTTTCTTTGTCCATTGAACATTTTCTTCTTAGATCTGTGTCGATGCAATCGATTTGTAATCTCCACGATTTGTATTTCGCGTGAAGATCCATGGCACTGGCGCAGATCTAGAAAAAGATGTTGAATTTTTTCGTTGAAATTAGCAAACGGGACATCGGTACGCAGTTAAAAATTTTACTGGGAGTTTTTGCAAGAAGTTTGCCACTGGCTCCGAAGACGGAAGAATTGGAAAAGAGAAAACCAAACGAGATTTTACATGGAACAAACGCCGAATCAATACGCCCGATCGTGCAATCAGAATATGGTTCGTGTTTATCATTTTTATTGATCATTTGCCGATCGGGAATTCCGGTAAAATTTCTGTACCTCGATATATATACTTTTTTAAATGTTATTCCAAGGACGAAAGAAACTTCTGCTCCTCTTGTAATCTTTACAATTTGCATTTAGCAAAAAGAAAATTTTTTTCTTTGACCATTCAACATTTTCTTCTTAGATCTGTGTCGATGCAATCGATTTGTAATCTCCACAATTTGTATTTCGCGTGAAGATCCATTGCACTGGTGCAGATCTAGAAAAAGATGTAGAATTTTTTCGTCGAAATTAGCAAACGAGACATCGGTACGCAGTTTAAAATTTTACAGGGAGTTTTTGCAAGAAGTTTGCCACTGGCTCCGAAGACGGAAGAATTGGAAACGAGAAATCCAAACGCGATCCCACATGGAACAAAGGCAAAGGCTGAGCTATTCTCCGGACGCTCCCCTAAACTTCTTTCCAAAAAGGCACTCTCTGTGCTTGCGTAGGGCCGAGGAAGGTTTCGGGACAGCGTTCGAAGGGTCTTTCAGCGCCGTCTTTCACGAGTTTACGGACTCGCTGGAATCGTTCGCATCCGCCGTCGTTCAAGAACCGCGTGCCGGAATCGTCGCGATTCCGCGAAGGAACGCGCTCCGTCGCTGCGTGTCAGCGACGCGTGACTGCGTAAAGCTCGCGGCGGCGTTAACGGCGTCTCGTCGTCGAAGTATCGCGCCGTTTTCGACACAGTTTCGCTTTTTCGGGTTGTAAACTTAACGGTTGTAAAGCTCCAATAGGGACAATGTACTCGTTTGTGACGGGGCCTCGATGATCGGAACAATCAGCGGCTCCTTGGCCACGGAGTACGCGGTAACTTGTTTAAAGAGGCGTTAAAAATCTCGTTAAAAATGTCGTTAAAAATGTCGTTATAAAGTCGTCCATTGGCTTGCACGCAATAATCATTAATATAAATAAATTTACTATGTAAATAAGTTACTATGCAACTATGTGAATAACATGGAGATGTTTGACTGCAACAAACATCTATGAAATTGACTGCGACAGTAAAAAAGTTTCAATAAAAAAGAAATTTTTAATATACCACGTTTTTAAGACGGACTAAAAAGTATTCAATAATTTTTCCTGGCCCCATACAGATTTCTAACCCCATAAAGATTGTACTGAAAATTTGTGATTGTGAATTTTTATCCTAACATAACCTAACTTAATCTAAACGATTTTCTTTATTCCAACGATGAACTTTAATCAATAAAATATTTTCTTATTTGTTCTTTTCTACAAAAGACCATCGAACAAAAGTGAAAATATCTTATTCATTTAAGTGCATTGCTTGAATTAAAAGATTCGGCTCTATTTCACCTTAAAATACCGAAATTACTTTCTTGCCAACCTAATAACTTCCCGATGAGCTAGAGACTTGAAACTTTAAACATAGCTCAGAACTGGATGACAATGCAATATTAAAAAAAAAAAATGTAAAAAAACTGTGATTCTAGGAGAAAAAATTTAAATGAAAAAAAATTTTTAATATACCACGTTTTTAAGACGGACTAAGTGGCCCCATACAGATTTCCAACCCCATAAAGATTGTCCTGAAAATTTGTGATTGTGAATTTTTATCCTAACATAACCTAACTTATCCTAAACGAATTTCTTTATTCAAACGATGAACTTTAATCAATAACATATTTTCTTATTTGTTCTTTTCTACAAAATATGATCGAATAAAAGTGAAAATATCTTGTTCATTTAAGTGCATTGCTTGAATTAAAAAATTGGGCTCTACTTCACCTTAAAATACCGAAACTACTTTCTTGCCAACCTAATAACTTCCCGATCAGCTAGAGACTTGAAACTTTAAACATAGCTCAGAACTGGACGACAATGCAATATCTAAAAAAAAACAAATTTAAAGAACTGTGCGTCTAGGAGAAACAATTGAAATGAAAAGAAATTTTTAAGATGGACTAGAAAGTATAAAATAATTTTTCCTAGCCCCATACTGATAGTCCTGAAAATTTGTGATTGTGTATTTTTATCCTAACCTAACCTAAACGAATTTCTTTATTCAGACGATGAACTTTAATCAATAAAATATTTTCTTATCTGTTCTTTTCTACAAAATATGATCGAATAAAAGTGAAAATATCTTATTCATTTAAGTGCATTGCTTGAATTAAAAAATTCAGCTCTATTTCACGTTAAAATACCGAAATTACTTTCTTGCCAACCTAATAACTTCCCGATGAGCTAGACTTGAAACTTTAAACATAGCTCAGAACTGGATGACAATGCAATATTAAAAAAAAAACAAATGTAAAAAAACTGTGCTTCTAGGAGAAAAAATTTATTGAAAAAATTTTTTTAATATACCACCTTTTTTAGACGGACTAAAAAGTATAAAATAATTTTTCCTTCAGCTTCTCGTTCAACAAAATGAAAGTAATAATTTAAAGTTCATATTTCAAATGTCTCATTATCGGCGACAACGGGGTGCAAAGGGTTAATAATTTTCCAGTCCACGTCCGATCTACTAATTTTTCTAATACATTTATACAAATTTAAAGATATCGATAAATTATTTTCAACCTCCCGAAAAATGGTTAAAGGAGGACCGACAATTTTACTACTGCAATCAGTACATGATCGCATAAGCACAAATCGTCGATCTGGCTGTAAATTCATTCGAAAATAAATGCGGCGATTAGTAGAACTGTTAATTTCAGTTCATAACACATTGCTGTTAACATCCTGCCGCCGTAAATCGTTAGACCGTCGATTAACAGTGAAATCCTTGAAGCTTCGCGTTCGATTGCAGCCGGTTTCCCTTGGAACGGATTACACGGGTCATCGTTTCCGAGTCCGAACATTTTCAAATCCCGAAATTAAATTAGCCATGATCCGACACTCTATTTGCTGTTCACCAATCGGACCAGCAAGTTTCCCCTGCTGTCACAGCCGAAGGGTTGAAAAGAAAATATTTTTCGACGCGCAAGGGCTTGCGGAACATCGGTGCGCCGTTTAAAGGAATCCGGACTTGCAAAAGAGGCGAATCTGAATAACAATCTCCGATCTGGACGTTATCCTGGAAAATAATGGAGAACCCTCGATTCTGCTCGCAGCAAAGTAGTAAATAATCCGCCGGTTCTATAATGGATCGGGGCAGTTCGTGAAAGTGTGCATCGTATGACAATGATATTCGAGCGGCGCGGGACGCACGCGGGGACGTATGACATTCGGGCCATCAAAACGGCACGAGGCCACCCGTTATGTAACGCGGGGTGGAGGGCTGGAAAAAACATGGAAACCGCATATCGTCGCACCCGGTGGCACCCCCTGCCATGGGAGGAAGAAGGGTGGTTCCTTCCTTCCGGCGTCGCAGTTTTCGTATATCCCAGGGTCCCGGAGTATTCGTTTGCCTCGTTCGCCTCCGTGGTCCTAACAGCGTCTTTAATTAAATCACTCCCGGGGCCAGGAATAGTCTCCTTTTTTGCCGAGAGAGAGAAAGCACTATTTCACTCTCTCTCTCTCTCTTTCTTTCTGTTTTTCTTTGTGCTCTTCTTTCCTTGCCACCCCGATTGCCTCGACCACTCTGCCGAACGCGCGCGCTCACGGAAATTACGGTGTTACGTTTGGCAAGGAGCTTGATCTTCCACTAAATCATTCGCGCTTCCGCGTCACGGATTTTCGTCTCGAATCGGTGATTTAGATGACCCCGAGGGTGAGTCGCATCTTCCGAGAATTTAGGGGAGGTCGCCACTGAACTTGAGAATCTTCCAGCATCGTTTCGAGCACAGTTGATTCAACCAATTGGGCTGCTCTTTACTATACCGGACTCGAAATTTGTGCGTTTCTTCTATAAATTATGATGTATTTGGTGTGCAATTCAGTAGGTTTGTACCCCGGGCGGCTACAGTCGAAGTTTCGATCCTGTGGGATCAATGGTTCAGGAGTTATGCTTGCTTAAAGTTGTTCATTATTCAGTGTTTTTGACAGGTAAGCTAGCCGCCATATTGGTTTCTAGTGACGATCGCAAGCCGCTTACCGAGCACAACCACCAGATGGCAGCACGGGAACGCGTTAATGCTGATAATATAGAACGGGTATTGCGATTGTCGTTTGAATTTTGAAAGAATTTGGTTTTAACTGGTCTGGTTTGGGTTAGGTGGAGGCCCCAAGCGGTACAAATTTTGGGGCCCATAAATTCAAGTTACATATAGAAGTTGCAAGGAAACTCTCGTAAACTTATTAAAAGAAAAGTAATGAAAAATTTCATACCGTCACATAAGTAAAATAAATTTATTTATAAATTAAATTCGGGGCCTTATGGCGCCCTCACCTGTCATAAACACTGAATGATGAACAACTTTAAGCAAGCATAACTCGTCAACCATTGATCCTACAGGACAGAAATTTCGACTGCAGCAGCCCAGGATAGAAATCTACTGGATTACATACCAAATACATAATAATTTATAGGAGAAAGACACAAATTTTGAGTCCGGTGAGGCAAAGTTCACCCAACAAATTGTTTCAACCCAAGCAATAACCTGTGGATTCCTTTCCAAGTTAAAATTGAGCGGATCGTTTGTTCGAAAATGATCCAAATAACAGAGGAGGATGACGCAGGACACGATTCGACAATCCTTTCGGAATTATTCAACAAATTATATCTAGCTAGGAAGAAATACTTGATTTTCAACTTGAAATACCTCCGACTGCAAAGGGTTGATGCTTAAACATTGATTAGAAACGGATCAAATATAACTTCATCTAAAAAGAAAGGGGTGACATTCATATTTGTTAGACTTTCTTGGGATCTGCATGACGAGTTTGACTCGTTAAGATGCGGCTAAGGGTTTAAGGTTAAAGATGAACCTGCCGCTAGGATGATCTTGTCGATCAAGATTTAAATCTGTACCGCGGTGGCCTAAGAGCGAATCAATCGGGGAATTCGTTCGAGCGCCAAACGATGGGAAAAGGTTGCTAGAAAAAGGGAAAAGCGAGCGAGGCTGTTGCCGTCGGACGACGGAGACATCACCAGGGGCTGCGGTTGTAACGGATACGGCGGAGACCTGGATGGCGCCGGAACGGTGTCGGTACTCACCTCGACAGTATCTTGGATACACAGCCGTGAGATACCCTGAGTTGTCTGGAAATGTCGCACGGTCGGACGCCACTGTGCGCTAGCTCGACGATCCTTTGCCTGACTACATCCGGTAGGGGCCTTCCGTTCACGAAGACGCCGCCGAGCTGGTTAACTCCACCGTGGCCTGGAAAATGGAAATCGATAGTGCATTAGCCGAGAGAGAGAGAACTCTGAGAGCGAGAGAGGCAGCATTTCTACAGGGAGAGGGCGAGATACTTGAGCGACGATCTTCCGCCGTGAAATCGCGAAATCGTGATTCGGTCGCGTGGATCCCGACCCCCGTCGCTTCCACGCAACTTTCGCGAAACTACTTCGGACGATTAACCGTTTCGGCTCTTTCCCCGAATTTCTTGATACTTTCACTGCAACCGCCCGCCTCCTCATATCCTCGCATCGACGTGCTGGACCTCGAATTGTCCGAATTTTTTGCGAATCATTGAAATTGCTGCTAGAAAATTAGATTTTGAATTTGATTTATTCATTTTTGTCGAGTTCGTTTGTAGGAAATCATCCCAGCGATCTATCTCAGTTTTAACATCGACGTGATAGACCTCGAATTATCTGATCTTTTTACGAATCATTGAAATTGCTGCAAGAAAATTTAATTTTGAATTTGATTTATGCATTTTTGTGGAGTTCGTTTGTAGGAAATCATCCGAGCGATTTATTTCAGTTTTAACATAAATAATAAATGCAGTCTCGCATCGACGTGCTGGACCTCGAATTGTCTGAATTTTTTGCGAATCATTGAAATTGCTGCTAGAGAATTAAATTTTGAATTTTTGACAAATTCGTTTGTAGGAAATCATCCGAGGAATTTATTTCATTTTTAACATAAATAATAAGTGCAGTCTCGGGTCTATAAAATAATTCAGAATTGATTTTAATGTTCAGCAATATTTTATAGTGTTTTTAATTAGACCGAACAAGTGCACCGAGATGATAATGGAAGTGTGTTTCGCATCATTCAGCTTCACCCCATCATCGCCTAATTTTCTCGAGCAGTGTGTCGTTTATTTTCGCGCATTAAAGCCTAACTCGATCAGTTCGATCTAATATCGTAATGGAGGGTGTTCTGCACCACGACATATGTCCCCGTGTTCGTGCCAGTGCGTCGATGATTCGATGATCGACGTTGTTTCTAACACCCCAACGAAGCCTGCGATTCATCCCCCACTCGTCTGTCTTTCCTCTCAGTCAACATCTTCCGTAAACATAATGCAAATCCATAAAATCCGTAAAAGTATTGTACTCGGAAGGGATGATTCTTCAGCTCGTTTCAAACAACTTTTTCCTTTGCGGAAATCTTGTCCTCCGCTTCGTTGCGGAGTTATTAACGAAAATCACGAACCAATCAGAGCGCTGTAGCGACGCCAATGTTCGCAGAAGGCGTGGCCGGATCGATTTTCGTTAATAACTCCTAAACGAAGCCTCGGGGAAGATTTTCGCAAAGGAAAAAATTGTTTTAAATAACCCGAAGAATCGCCCCTCTCAAGTACAATATTTTTGGGACATTTTATCCAACTTATTTATTATTATTGCCTTATTTCAGCCTTACAGCTAAGAAATGTGACTTGGTTTACAGTACCCTAACTTTACAAATCTATCTTATTCACACCTTCACGAATGCATAAAATCCACAAAATATTGTACTTGGAAGAGATGATTCTTCAGGTCTCTTCAAACAAATTTTTCCTTTGCGAAAATCTTCTCCTCCGGTTCGTTGCGGAGTTATTAAAGAAAATCACGGACCAATCAGAGCGCTGTAGCGACGCCAATGTTCGCAGGAGGCGTGGCCTGATTCGTTTTTGTTAATAACTCTTAAACGAAGCCTCGGAGAAGATTTTCGCAAAGGAAAAAATTGTTTTAAATAACCCGAAGAATCATCCATCTCAAGTACAATATTTTTGGGACATTTTATCCAACTTATTTATTATTATTGCCTTATTTCAGCCTTACAGCTAAGAAATGTGACTTGGTTTACAGTATCCTATCTTTACAGATCTATCTATCTCTCTTTCTTTGTCTCACTTCTTATCCTAATTATTACTAGCAAGATTTCTTATCCTAATTCTTACTAGCCTAATTATTGCATCCATTCCTATTCCCTAACATTTGTTTCTTTAGTTTGGCGTAATTTTGGTACATTTATGTTCTGTTTTCTCTGTTTTTCTTTCAATTCTCCAGCCACTGTTCGACTTTTCTATCTTTCCTCTCACTCACCAGATCCTCAATCCTTCCAGGAGAGTAGTACTTATGTCAGGGAAGATTCTAGTGGAGTATAGTTGGCTAGTAACAAGGTTCGTTGACGCAGTGGTCGGCAAAGGAACGGGCACGACAATTCGTAGCACTAGTAGCTCTGAATTCGACCCGGGGGTGGTCCAGCCTGGATTCAGGGCTCTCGTATAGTTGTGGTCAGGCAGGCGTGACGGCGTGTGTGCGAGCAGGCTAGTCATGGTGCTTTTGCCGGTGGCAGAGCCACCATGATTCCCAACCGAGTATCCCCCTGACTACCGGCCGCGCCACGGGGATGCGACCATAAACGCGAGACCGAATTGATTTGCGACCGGAAAGCGAGTATCGTTTCTAGTAATGATCGCGGATCCCTCATTGTCTTGCCGACGCGACGGACCAACCGAGAGATCGCAATGCGATACGTCCACGATGGAGAGAAAAAAGAGACATTGACAATGAAAGTTCTGATCCGAATGGCCGGATCATCACGGTAATTAGCCGCCATTGTTTCGATCCGCTCTCGATCCTTCGTGGGAATGTACCAGCAGATTTGTTCGAAACATTTTTAGACATTCTTCTAGCTGTTGTATTTTTATGTAATACAGATGATTTTATAGAATTTTTTTCAGCAGCTGTCTAGACACGCCACGCGTCGAATTAACAATTTGCAGTAGTATTTCTTTAGGAATATCCCAGCAAATTTGTTTAAAACATTTTTAGACACATTCTTATAGTTGTTGTATTTTTTATGTGATAAAGATGATTTTATAGAATTTGTTCAGCAGCTGTCTAGACACACCATGCGTTAAATTAACAATTTCCAGTAGTATTTTTGTGGGAATATCCCAGCAAATTTGTTTAAAACATGTTTAGACACATTCTTATAGCTATTGTATTTTTTATCTAATAAAAATGATTTTATAGATTTTTTGCAGTAGTGTGTCTATTTGATTTCAATTTTATTTTTATTTTTTTTACATTTTATTTTTATTTCATTTTTGAGACATTTCTATAGCCAGTGTATTTTTTATGTAATAAAGATGATTTTATAGAATTTGTTGAGCAGCTGTCTAGACACACCATGCGTTAAATTAACAATTTCCAGTAGTATTTTTCTGGGAATATCCCAGCAAATTTGTTTAAAACATTTTTAGACACATTCTTATAGGTATTGTATTTTTTATCTAATAAAAATGATTTTATAGATTTTTTGCAGTAGCGTGTCTATTTGATTTCTATTTTATTTTTATTTTGTTTACATTTTATTTTTATTTCATTTTTGAGACATTTCTATAGCCAGTGTATTTTTTATGTAATACAGATGATTTTATAGAATTTTTGCAGTAGTGTTTTTATTTGAATTCTATTTTATTTTTATTTTGTTTTTATATTGTTATTATTTGATTTTTGAGCAATTCTTCTAGCTGTTGTATTTTTATGTAATAAAGATAATTTTTTAGAATTTTTGCAGTAGTGTTTTTATTTGAATTCTATTTTATTTTTATTTTGTTTACATTTTATTTTTATTTGATTTTTGGGACATTCTTCTAGTTATTGTATTTTTTATGTAATAAAGATGATTTTATGGAATTATTGGTCAGGCTGTCTAGACACAACACGTGTTAAATTAACAATTTGCAGTAGTATTTTTATTTGATTTCAATTTTATTTTTATTCTGTTTTTATATAATTTTTATTTGATTTTTGCTGGACCGACAAATTTTATTCAGCGATGGAAGTGTCAATGTTAACGAATTTTACAACAATGCATCGAGTGTAGAAAATTCGATTACGATCGTAGAGTGTTTCTTGTAGGTACAGTGAGTCATTTTTCAAATTCGATTGACCAACATCGATTGCTATGTATTTTTTATTTAATAATTTCATAGAACTTTTCGGCCTGCTTTCTAGGCAAACAACGTTTGAATTAACAATTTTAACTCATTTCAAGCAACATTTTTATTTGATTCCTATTTAATTTGTATTACAATTAGTTTTTATGTAATAATTTTTATATATAGAACTTTTGGATTGCTTCCTAGGCACACAACTTGTTGAATTAACAATTT
>CM052199.1:5513958-5533233 GCA_028455805.1 Lasioglossum figueresi | reverse complement strand
AATGCTTCTCAAAGAGCTAGGGACATCTGAAAAGGCTAGACTTCTCTTCTCAACAAGCCAGGGGCACCTCAAAAGATTAAGCTCCCCAAAATCATTTTAGGGAGCTTAGCCCCAACCTTCCGGATCTGCTGAAGATAAGCTGAACGCAATATTCACAAGATCTGGAGTCAGACACGGTCGCGCAATTTGCAATTATCGAATAGAACTGATAGAGCAACCTCCGATGATTTATAGGTGGCTGATCCTCTTCAAGAAGTGGGAAAGTGTAGGACTGAGGGGTCTCTTATTGTTTCACGTAGCGGGTGCAGTTCCTTCTAACGCTTCTCAAAAGGCTAGGGACACCTGAAAAGGCTAGATTTGAATTGCCAACAAGCTAGGAGCACCTCAAAAGATTAAGCTCCTCAATATCATTTTAGGGGGGTCGTAGCCCCAACCTTCCTGACCCACCGAAGACAAGCTGAACGCAATACTCTCACAAGATCAGACAGTGAATGATTAATTGCGACTGTGAGGGATTGTTAGACCGTGTTCTGAGCTATGAGGGATCCTCGGGCTTCCTTTGGTGCTTGACAGGAACAGACAGGGTACCCAGAGGACCGAGAGGACTTGGCTCGGTGGTGTTCTCGGGGGTTACAGTATAGAGTCCCCGGACACCGCGACCGAGAAAAGTCGCATCCAGACCAGAAAAGGCGTAAGAGGGAGTAAAGTCTTGGCAAGAGAGCTGGAGGAAAGTGGAAGGAAGGGCCCCCCACGAGCCACGAGCAGGCCCGGCTCTCCGTGTGGTCTCCGCTACGCCTCGCGGCGACCTCATCCCTTCTGCTCACCACGACCATCCTCTTTCTCCTCCTTCTCATAGTCTTCTTCTTCTCGCCGGCGCTCTCTCCTCTCCTCGGTGAACATAAATCTCGGTAGGTTGCATTTATACTTAATGTTGCCAATATCCCGCTTGACCCCCCCTCCCCATTCTCTCTCTCTCTTTCTGTCTTTCCCTTTTCTCTCTCTTCGCGTTCTTTATTAGCCGAAAGACCCACCACCCGGCGGAATCGAGAGGAGTACGACACGCTGCTCTTCAGGTTCACCCGGTCAACCCTGGCGAGGGTGAATTTATCGTCTCCCGGGTAATGGATAGCCACGATGCCGTACGTCATCGAAGCCTTGCGCAAGATTGTTCAGCGAAGATCCTTTGCCGATCAAGATCCTGCAACTCGGACAGCATCCTTTCCCTCTTCGTTGGCCACATTTCGCATCCTTGATCTCGATCGGCGACAGGCTGCCCCTCGGGATTCCCTTAATTTTCTTGGGACTTGCAACTTTTTGGGACCTCGAGGACTGTTCTCCAGAGACAACACCTGGACGGCGGGTCGATTTTGACCCGGAAGAACAACCGTCCCTGATCTCTCTTTCGAGATGCAGCTCTCAAATTACCAGTACGGTAGAATCGGCTTGATGATTTAAACTCCGCCGGTGAATTTATCGCCCGGTCAAGAGTGTAACGTTCATTGCGGAGGTTATACGGTGATAATGCCGGCGAGCAGAGCGGAGAATATCCCGCCCGTGTTCGGGATCCCTTGAATCGTATTCTAGCCGGAGCGGACTGCAGCGCTGTTAGAGGATCAAGCGTGGAGATCACCCAAAGTGGACGAGCACGATCCACATGAAGGATGAAACTACATCACTGCCAGGTCTCTCGGCACGAATTCTACACGGCACGTCGGCAGTCGGCATGTTCGGCATGTTCGGCTTGCCTGTGACCTTGAACGACCCCGCTGCCACGAGGATTTACTTATCGGAACTTCCTTGCAGCCGCTGCGCACGGTTCCTGGTCTAGAAATAGCTGTACACCTGTTCGAGGATCGACCGATGATTCTGATTGATCCTTCACCAACCCTGAACGACTATTCTCATTCCTAAGATTGAATCCAGCAAAATTAGCTACTCCTCCAGGTCGAACGCTGGTCAGACATTTCGAGAACCGCTATCAACTTCGCTGTGGACAAACATCGACAAACATTCGAGCCTCGATGAGCGTGATCTATATGTAAAACTAGACCAGGTCGTCCTCCCGATGAGTCTGTCGCTATTGGTGTCCGGATCTAGGCCAAAGTCGTCCAACCAAGATGATCGTAAAGAAATGAGGTATCACTTCTTGCCCAAGCTGATGGACAAACGGTATAGCACGTTGTATCTTCGTTGCAGCATTTCGCAGGGGATTTTGAAGAGGTCAATCCAAAAATGGCCAGAATTGATTCGTGGATAAAAATCGAACTTCTGCCCAGATCAAGCGGTATCTGCATGGAGAAGCAGTTGGGGGGACGTCCCAGTCCCAGGTCCTGGAGGCTCTCGTTCGCCTAAAAGCTCGAGGGGTTGTTCTCACGTGTGCTCGGAGCCGAAAGGAAACCGGAACGGGGGTTTATCGGTGTGCGCTCGCGCGCACTTGCTATCTACGAGCCAGCCAGAGCCGTTTTTCTGTCAATCTCCACGTGATCCCTGTAATTTCCTGTCTAGAGAACCACGCCGTGGCTTTAATGCTCCATTGTCTCAGCTACGGCTCTCCCTCCCCGCTCCACTCTGACTGCGGACCGTACTACTCCCAGTTTACTCCCACTATTTTAACTATGGACAGCGGCTCTCATTCGACAGGGTTATTCAGCTCGGTGATCATCTAGGAAAATGAAGCTCTCTATCTCTCTCGACGAGCTGTATGCCGATTTCCACCTTAATTGCAGAGGAGGCTATCAACGCGACGCGTTAACGCTGTCGTACCGCCGCGTATCTGATACGTGTCGTTACGCGCTGAAATCAAGCAGGTTCGTTTCGCCTTTTTTATTCGCAGAATGCCGGCCTCGTTTCTCTGATGATCCTATCTTCATTTACTACGCAGCACGTTCCAGGAAACACTTTACGGCGGATACGTCACTGCTAGATAATAGTTCCTGTAAAGAGGGACACTGGTCACCGGGCTGACCATAGCTAACTGTGGAGCTACTCTGTGTGTCGCTGTTTTATGATTGCTGTTTCGTCAAAGCACGCGACCATCGGACACAACCATTATCCGAACGTTCCGTCGCGTTGTAAATAGAGACACAGATCTAGGCGATGCTGGACAGGGCTTGCCTTCTGCGTCACTTCCGATTGCTCTGTTCGATGGGTCTGTCCGTCTCGATGATCACTGATCAGCTTGATTTACGTTTACGTCTTCCCCTAATAACTCTGAGCATACTCAAGATGGCACACACGTTCATAAAACCGTCGGAAGGATCATCACCTAGATTCTAGATGGGTCTATCACCTAGACGGGATGATCACCAGGGGTATGCTAGGATGAGGTCGTTCAGGTGCTGAACAACTCGCTTGGACCTGGTCTTCGAGACAGCAGAAGCAGCGAGGTACGTAGCTGTGCCCGAAGATAAAATGGTTGCCCATCGAACGATGTTCTTCGGGAGGATTGAAGTTCCAGCTTGGGATCTTGGGCGAGGTTTGAACAATGGCCGAGAAAATCGTGTGTAAATTGAAAATCAGCAGCATTGTCTCCGGCACACGGCAGCGGGATCGAGCGTATGCAGGGTTGCGCTCGAACCGAAACGAAGTGGCGTATGGTTGGCGCGGTTAGGGGGTCCGGTGTGGTATAGAGGGTCGGCCAAGGTGCTCGAAGAAGGGGGCACGAGGAAAGGGGCAGAGCATTGTGATGTGCAGAGATCGGTCACACGATAGACCCGGTCAAGGACGTGCTCCGCGTCGGGTTCCCAAGCGAGCCTTGCACAGAGAGCCGGCGTGTACACTGTGTACAGAGAGTGTACCGAGAGTGTACATGTCTGCACATTGCTCCCCTCCTTTCTCTCTCTCTCTCTCTCTCTCTCGATCGTTGCATTTCGCTTTTCTGCGTGCAACGCGTAGAGGAATCCTCTAGCGTCTCCGTGGAAAAAGTAAATTAGTTCGTTAGGGTAACGAAAGGCGAGTCCCGCGTAATTGGAGGATTGTTTTAATAATCACTGGGTTTAGCGCTCGCTCTCGTGACCCTGTTCCTCCGTTGATTACGCGCCGCGTCGCCGTTTTCCTTCCATCCGGGACAATAGGACTATTATCTGACGACGCAACCGGGTTCGATTTTCGCTTCTACGGAACGATTAGGCTCGTACCTATTCTACACCGGGTCTGATAAAAGCGACCTGTGTCGATGGCAAGACTGTTTTTTAAATGTTTCGTCAAAGGGTACACGATTCTATTACTTTGCGAGCGGGGCTGATTGTAGGGGCTGAAGTGAGGCACATTTACCCTGTGTGCTGTTAGTATTTCGACTCGGGTCAGGTAACAGTGTACCGGTTTATTATTATCACCGGGGCGTTTTAGTCCTTTATTAGGCCAGCCAGCAGAGGCACGATATCGTGATCCGACAAGGTCTGAAAATGGCTCTAGTTTGGATCCAAAGCGGCGGCGCACGGGTTTGCGAAACCCGCGAGATCGTATCGTCGCCGAAGTCTAGTAAATCGGTGTCACTCGTATCGTGGCTGCCATTCGTGCTGGCTAATGCAATTAGATAGCTGGTGGTGGTAGCACGCGCTCCGCAGTCTACGGCCGCGGTTAGGGCGGGCATGTTATGTACACTTTCGCTACACAACGCGCGCCCGCAACCTCATCTGACCTCCCCCCACTCGTCCTCGCGCCCCACCATCCCGCTGGCCCTCGACAATCTTGCTCTCGATTTGCCTTTGTGACGCATTGTGCGAATCGGAGCTCAACAATTATTACAACAGAACCAAAGCGTAACATCTGAGCAACTCGAAAACCATAACAATGTCTCGGTACGCGTGTAAACAGAATTGTGGGCAATATTTTTGAAAAATTTCGCCCTGTAATATTACCTATACATTCGTTACGTTTTTCTGATTGAGATGAGTCCATACACGATGTCGGTCGGACCAGATTTGCGTAGAGGTTAGACGTTCATTTAATTTAGTATTGATCGGTTCGGATAATGGAGATCTGATCCAAAGCATATCATGTTCGTACTCGTTCGAATCAGAAAATTGTCCCGGACGAGTTGACGAGAGTCTTCCAGCTGATTTCCGTCGAAATCCAAAAATCACCGAACTCGGAATGAAGTGATCCCACTGTTGCTGCGAGGCTCGTCACGGCGCGTGCAGTGTCTCGGGCTCGTTAATGGCGGCGCACGGTGTCGTTTGTCACAATTCCGAGTCGGATCGGGTAAAGGGTTTGGGTTAGGTGGGCCGGGACAGAAAAATAGTCTGCTCACGAACTGCTCCCGGAAGTCTCGCGTTCCTCGACGGCGTACGAGGTCGAGCGGGTACGGGTCGGTTGCTGTTGCACAGGTGCATCCGTGCATCCTCCCTAGGTGCTGTATACATAGGTATACGTTCGGCCCGTTCCCCACGGCCTGCACACAACACCGCCGCCGGGCCGATCTGACCTCTCGCTTCCTGCAATTTGGCGTTCTTGAAAATCAATGTGCGGCGTAGGGCTATCTCGCGGTTCCCATCGCGCCGGTGGCGGCTTCGACTCTTGCTCCCTGGGCCCCCCTTGAGAAACCTCGGAGGGAGGGCCCCGCCAAGGGGAAGTCGGGGCATTCATACTCATTTGCGCCGCCTCTTATTTAGGAAGTCCCTGCCCTTCCCCCGAATTTGTTCTCACGACGGTACCGCATTCCTGTCGTGGCGGAGCGTGGCAGCCATTTTAGTCCTGATCCTGATATCCAACTTCATCCGAGACCTCTGAAATAATTTCACCGATGAGGACTGTCTTGATCAGAACTGAGGATCGTCTTGCCAGCAACAAAAAACTTGGCCAGCAAGCTTTCTTCGAGTCTCGGCGATTTTCATCCGTTTCGCGGCGCGGCGTTGAATCACCACATCCTTTTTTTCGAACGCAAAACAATTGCGAAAAGTAGATGCGCAATCTACGCCTCTCCTTGGGAACGGCTTGAGAAATCGATGTCGCGCGATAAGTAGCAACCGTGATACACAAGCCGGCGCGTATGATGATCATAATGGCGATTGCACGTGACCGGGTTTTCGTTTCGAATACACGTGCGAGGGAAAATCGTATGAGAATCCCCTTTGTCTGTCGACCCGGGAATTCCTTGTTAATGACAGAGTGCCGCCGCTGCTGCCACTATCCATTTAACCAAAACGCTCGCGGACGTAATCGCCAGCAAGCACTTGGATACACAGATACGTAGCTGGCCTCTGTGATCCAACATCCCAGCGTGAATCTCCTAGGACCCCTAAGTGCGATGATGGAGAGCCTTGTGCGTCTCGATTGTAGGACCGATCGCGCTAGATATTGATTTCCCGGGCCATTGTCTGGACGTTGAGCAAGCCGCAGAAGATAAATCGAATGTTGCATCTCCTCCTGACCGATAAATCCATCTACTCGGCCGCGCCGGTTGCGCAACAGGTGGATATCCTCTTTGCCGGCTGAATCTCCATTTCTTTCGACAGACGACGTTGCGCAACCAGAGCTAATTAAAAGCCGCGAGATTAAGCGTAACCGTCCAGAGTTACCAAGCGATGGCTTAGAAAACGTTTTGGCCACGGAAAGATTGCTTAGGCTAGCGGGGACGATGACGAGGATGACGACGATGAGGATCTTGGTTGGTTTGTAAGGCGTTTGAGCGGCTCCCCGAGAAAAATAAGACACTTTCGATGATCGCGTCGGCCCGCTGCAAGCAAAATGAGCCAGCCAAGAGCGAACAATGGGGGCCGCGGGAGCAAACGCAAGGACGATCCCACGTCGTCGTCATCCAGTGTTTTCCCGGGACAGGCGACGTCACGATACGAAGCGAACGCGCGTGTTACGTCCGATCTCGTTCCAGCATTTCTCTTCCCCTTGCCGGCGCGGCACGGCGACGATCGGTATCTTTCAGGCTCAATTGCGCACGAGGGAAAAGCGTTGTGATACCGCTCGCCGATTAGGGCGCGCGTGGAAAAATGCTGGCTGAAACCTGGCCACGTTGCTCATTGTTCGATACACAATGTTTTTGCGCATTTCAAGAAACCGCGCGGTGACTAAGTGGGAACAGCCTAACTGGCACGCGTTTGTGGAGCGTTATCTTTGTGTAATTGTCGTTGCCGTGCCGCTGGGAAACGTCCGGCAGACCCAGATGCGTTATAATCGCTGGCCAGACCGGGAAGCCGTTTTCAAACGGCCTTAGAAAGTTTCTCGGCTTCGGAGGTTCGAGCCGAGAAGTAGGATGTCCACATGCTGAAGTACGAGGGCCGTTCAATAAGTAACGAGACCAATTGAGATAGCTCAGAAACTGTTTATTCAATTAATACAATAGTTTGGCTACTTTTCAACATAATCCCCCCCAACAGTTCTACATTTGTCCCATCGTTCCTCTAATTTTCTTATGCTCCTAGTGTAAAATTCTTTCGGTTGCTGTCGGAGCCACTTTTGCAAGTTGAATCTTGACTTCTTCGTTGGAGACGAATTGTTTGCCATGTAGTGCCTCCTTAAGGGGGTCAAACATGTGAAAATCTGAAGGGGCAAGATCTGTACTACAAAGAGGATGTGAAAGAATCTCCCAGCCCACATTTCGAATGCATCTCGTCAATGCGAAATTCAAGGGAGGATGTTGAAACTTCGACCGGCCGTCCACTTCGTTGCGCGTCATCGACACTTTCGCGGCCATTTCTAAACTGTTCTACCCACTTGTAAACGTTTTAACGGTTTAAACACTTATTCCCGTACACTTTTAACATCCTTGCATGGATCTCACTACCATTGATCACAGCACGTTGTTCTTCCGCGGTGCAATTCTCAATCGGATTTGACATTTCGAACTGACTGAATTATAGGTTAGGTTTACAAAATCTTGTCGAACAGATGATCAGAAGTCGTTACAAGGATGCCAACTTGAAATATAGAAAGTTTCGTATTGGTCCATGAAACCGTTTAGGAGCTATATCAGTTTCTCTCGTTACTTATTGAATGGCCCTCGTAGAATGCGACGAACTCAGAAATTCAGCAATACACACTACTGTGTAAAAGAAAGTTGCACCCAGTATAATTACAAGATATAATGAGCCAATCAATATCTCTATGTAGAAATTATATTGTACAACGATTGATTTATTGCATTTAAAGTAGGAATCCTTTTGCAAAATTTATTGTGTTCTTATTTGTGTTCGTTTCCATTAAATATGGCCGGGTGCTTCTTTCTTTTGCGCAGCAATGTAAATTCTGTGTAAAGCAATGACAAAATTTGTCTAGGTGATCTCCTTGGTAGCTGAAGATCAAGATCAGTGTTCGGCGGATGACTATAGTCAATTAAACGTGTGCCGGCGGGAACACAGAGACCAGACCGAAGTACTGGCGTCGATGTCATTGCCGAGCCCTGAATGAACTCGGTCGTATCGGGTTCTGCCCTTTCTCCGGAGTTTGTTTGCACTCTGATCCCATAAACTATTTATGCTAATGTCAATGCTAATCGTGTGAAGTCAGCGCCCAAGACACCATCGTTGTCGGAGCCGGTGCACGACAAGATCTCACCGGGCTACGTTTCACGTGGCCACGCCGGAAAAAGTGACATTCAACGGCCGACCGCCTATGCTAATGTTCCCCTCGGCATTAAATGGCGTGAAATGCGACTCGAAAAATCCGGCCGGCACCTTATCTGCTTGGTTTCACAATGATAGAAATTACACGATCGTTAGCCGAACGTAATCTATTTTTCGATTACGGTTAAACGTGCTCTCTCTCTTTAATTTAATGCGATTACTTGGATGCAGTGTCGCCAAATCACGGAGGATAACCTATCTCTGCCAGTACCGCGATTGGTCCGGCGATGTATTTTTATGAACGCGTAGAATCCGCTATCTACCTGTTGTATACCAACGTCATTTCATTCTTCATTCTACATGGCTTCTTGTTTTTGTTGTTCCACACTCGGCTTCTTGTTTTTTACTATACAAATTCGTGATTTCATCCTTGAATCATCCTCAAACTTTGCACTTAACCTAACCTAGTATTGCACTTTCTCAACTAAATTTCATCCTTAACTCATCCTTAAACTTTGCACCTAATCTAACCTAACCTTATATCGCACTTTCTCAACTAAAATAAACGAGACTCGAGACAAACACGGCAACTCTTCAAAACAAATGACAAGCAGGTCGATCTTTGTTTACCGTGTGCAGCTAATAGCCGGTAACCAGATACTATCGTTGCCTACTTAAGAAGTTACAAGTTTATAATGTAATTTCTTATGTTTTGTAACGGTAAATAACATAGCGTGATATACCGTTGAATTCGTCTCGGAAAATGCTATCGCAGTATGACAAAAAAAATATTCCATTTAAAAACTTACTTTGTTTTTGAAATCCCCCCTCCCTGCCATCATAGTCCCGAATGAAATGACACCATACGATTCCCTTCATACCGAACAATTTTTCGTAAATAAATTTTTTTGTGACTTCATCATTCTCGTTCAAAGAGAAACGAAACACCCTGTATATTGTCGACGTGTTAACAATTAAACTCCGTTGTATCCCGTTGTAACACCGGAAGCCTATCAATAGGATTCTCGATAATTGTGCTGTACCAAAAGGAAGCATAGAAATTTTCGCAGAACTTTCAAGAAACGTTTATGAGAATGGAAAACGATACAACGATGTAACGGAATTAAAACAAAGTATTGTTACAAATTGGAGTCTTTTAAAACAAAAACGTATTAAAAAATTGTTTAAATCAATTCCTAATCGCTTAATAGATGTTGTACAGCGAAAAGGTGGGTTTACTAAATATTAATTTGGAATTCAACAAAATATTTCTGTTCGAACAATTCTATTTTTCAATAATGTTCTATAATTTCGTCCGACTAAAATCGATACATGTTTACATTACTTTCTCTAATTTCTTTCGTGTAGAAGATACAAACTTGCAATTCTACATGGATACTTTGAAGGTTATATCTAATATACAGGGCGTGTAATGTGTACATATATCCTATTGTGCTATATGAAATATACAAATACATCGAATGTCCTATCATTTAGTCCGGTACTGTACATTGCAATCTTAAATGAAACTATTAGATGACGTTATAGAGGGTGACTTGTTAGCTCACAATGAAAATTGCCGTTGATATTGAAGGTTCCATTAAAAAGTGTTTAGCCATGTACCATAAGAGATTTTTCATAATCGCCGGTCGGTAACGTGTTAACGTATGAATGAGTATACGTGTCCGATTTGCGGGATTTCTGTGGACAGCGCTTGTTTGACAGGTTTCGGCGGGGAGGGGGCGACTCGCAGCTCCGGCAGTAATTTCAGACGGTTTTTGTCGCTCGGCCGATCCGATTGGCCGTTGTTTTGCCGCTCACTGAAAGCGGTATCCTTCATCATTAGTCATTCCCCGCAGACCGGGGCAGATCGAACAAGCTAGTTGGATTCAGGCTCGCTCGGATCGCCCCGTGATCCCGCCCAATCGCCGGCAAAAACCAGATGAATTCACCGCGTAACAACGTAACGACAACGATCCCTACTAATGGCTGTTCCTCTGTGCCTCGCTCCGGCCTACAGAGACAACCGATCGTCATTAAACTTCCTCCACCCGTTTTCATGCGCTAATGACGGAAAACCGCGGCGGTCGGATACGTAATCAGCGGTTTAACTCTCTCGGGCTCAGATTTCTTATCACTTCGCCGATTGAATGTGTCCGTTCTTTTAAACGACCCAGTTGTCATCGTCGCCCCTTTTTACAGGTCCACAGCTGTACGTGGTTTCTATCTTCGTTGCTAAAATGTTGACAAATCGTTGCGATAAATTGCGAGATTGTGATTTCCTGCATTTGTCACGAGAATTAGTGGCTGCGATTTGACACGGTGTGGAAATTGAAAGGACTTGTGGGAGCTCTAAATAAATATGAAAGAGAGGAGGAGAAGGTTATGTGCGTTTCGTCTTAGACTCCCGCTACCTCTAGCGGGAGATGCGTCCTCACTCATCAGTGAGGCTATCTAGCGGGCCCTTGTCTTAGACGTTGGGTTATCGGCAGGCGGTTGAGGACGGTATTAATACGAATCGGTGGCGAATCAGGTACTAGAGAGAAAGGATTGGGGTAGACTTGACTATCTGTCTATCTTGTGGCAAGCGTCGAGAGTTAAGCGCCGCCACAAACTTAATAGCATCAGTATATCACTTCTTAAGGGGCTCTTAAGTCTTATAACTAGACTGCGGATCATTATGCATTCATAGCTTGGCACAAAACTGACGAATCGACGAAGCTGAGTGTGCGGGCGCAATGTCGCGGTGCAAGAACCATGAGTTGTCTCGCCGCAACTCTGGTCTCTTTTTGCGGGGTTGAAACGTTTCTGTGAAAGCATTACCCAGTTTCGCGCAAACTTTTACGTTTCACCGTTGTTCCCGAAAATCGAACATTTCAAAAATCGTCGCTAACACTTGAACACGTCGCAATCAAATAACGATATCGCGAAAACTAAACGAGATATCAACGATCGAAGAACATGTGGTTACAGAGGAGGTTATGCGCAACGGAATGCTGTCAACCGCATATCACTAAATATCTATTATAGGTTATTTTCTGAACAGACCTCGTATGTATGCCAGATCCACAAAGGCCACTACCACTGAAAATAATATTTCATTCGGTCGCCTCTTCTAAAAAATGCAAGAAATTTTTATGTCACATAACGATCCGCTCTCGATTCGCCTCAGATAGAATGGAGTGAAATTGTCCACCTCTAACAAGAGCTACCTTGGAACGTAGCGTCGAGGTGCTGAAGCAAATCTCTCGGCTCATCCTCCAACACATCTATCTCGCAAGAACTGCACTTTCTCCAGACGCGAGCCGATTAATTGTTCTCCTCGTTACGCTCCCGTCGCCACTCGAGTGATCGATCGCGGTCGATTCATCTCCCCGAGTCCTCGGTTTCCCCCGTAATAAAATAATAATCTCTGGTTTCCACGGAGCCCAATATTTCACAGCTTATCAAACGGCGCTCGAAACAGAGTGTGAACGAATCAGGCGTCCAATTTGCTGGTTGTGTTCGAGCTGGCATAGGGGCTGACTGCCAATTCCAGATAAAGACGCGTTCCACGAAGAGGACTCGATCTTTGCCACAGTGGGATAAGCCTTCAGCTCATTCAAGAAGGA
Organism: Lasioglossum figueresi; assembly: GCA_028455805.1. NCBI lineage: Eukaryota > Metazoa > Arthropoda > Insecta > Hymenoptera > Halictidae > Lasioglossum > Lasioglossum figueresi. The sequence goes on along the minus strand of CM052199.1, from coordinate 5,521,106 downwards.
ATAGGTCCACGTGTCGTGGCAGCCGGCCGGTACCAGCATCCACGTCCCACCTCTCCTCTGATCCGAGAAACGATTTCTCGGTCTGCGGAACCGAGCGGAGTGAAGCGGAGTGAAGCGGAGTGGAGCGGCGGCGCCGACCAAGAAAGTCATACGGTCGCCGATCAGGCTGCACGACTTTGCGCCGCTCGCCTTGCATCCCATTCCGAATAAATTATCGTTCATACGTCCACTGTCGGTGCACGCTCTCGACCCGCGGACTTGTCGCTGGCGAAGTGCAATGCCGGCCCGCCCAATGAGACGGAAGCTGGCTTCCGTGACGATCGTGACCGGCGAAAACTTTCCTCCGGACGATCTGTTGCGCGCGTGGGCCACGCGACCCGCAGATGGCGAAATTAACAGGTTCTCCTCAGGATCGCGTGAACTCTGCTGCCCTAGTAGACACGCACTCGCGAAAACGCCTCACCGGCCCGCCGGTGGACACTTAACTGTAACGTCCGGATCATAAGCGGACTTAAACTTCTTTAACCCTCCGACGGCTGTGCCTGAGTCCATTTTCACCGGGAACATCCAACTTGTCATGTAGGTACTCAATTTGTGCCAATTAAACTAACCGAATAGCTGTTTCATTGAGAGTCTAATGTGTCTACGTGAAGTATAATCAAAAGTAAATGTTTAAAAATTAGTAATTAGAGCTGTGAACGGTCCTAGGCACTGCCAATTAAATAGCTATAAAAATCGTCCATTGCCCGAGGATGAACGAGGTGGTAATCACTCATTACGGATTCTATGCCCTCCCTGGAGGAGAAACTGGGACATACGGGGTTCCCCGGTGGACACTTAACTGTAACGTCCGGATCATAAGCGGACGGTAACTTTTCTTTCTTTTTAACAAGGTGGTCATTACTCATTACGGATTCCCGCCCTCTCTGAGGGAGATATGCGGGGCTCCTCCGGTGACCATCCCTAAATGGGAAGGGTGCCAAGATCTCGAAACCGAACGCCACTGGCTTCCTCTCACATCATCACATCCCGGAAGCGAAATGTGACTGAACAGACTCCAGCACCACTTCAAGGTAGCTTTCATTCCGGACTCTTACGGAGTGGTTCATATGTATAAGGAGAAACCATCGTTTTCAAAGGATTCGTTGGAGTCGTTCAGGTAAAAGTTGAAGCAGGAGAAACTTCTCGACACGGACGACGTTTCGGCGTTAAGATTCCTTCAAGGAACATGGTGCATTGAAGAGATGTTGTTTGTAGCTTCATCGTGGATAGCAACATCGCGGCACACAAACCCTCCCGAACGATCCCGTGGAAGATTACAGAATATTACCGTGGAGGAATCGGCGTTCACGGTCGTCATTACCTACACTCGGATAATCAGCTTAACAAAGTAGATGAATTTACGAGCCGGCAATTTGCCCTCGCATCGGCGAACGATCGACGCTCGTCTCCCGCCTATAGGGACGGTTGCGAGAATAGAATCGTTGTATGCCAGTCAACATTGTTTCCCCTGGCCTCGGAATATCGTCCTTTTGAGGAAGAGAAGAGGTTGCAGCGGGGCAATCCCGGCGCGAGATAAGAAGAGGAAGAAGTACGAGAGACGAAGTTCTCGAAGAGTCCTTAAGGACAACGGTTCGCAGAAGTGCAAGAGAACTGTAATCGTTCACCCGGCGGCCCCGTTGCAGTTGTTGTTGTAGTATACGAATCACTGTCGGCAGAAAAGTAGCAGCCCGCGGGCTCCGCAATTTCCGTAAATACACAGTGAAAACACCATCGCCGAGGTTCTCCGAGCTGATTTCTTCGGCCGCAAGAAGACCGAGAAGAAGTACGATCAGGAAGTGGTATCGATCCTCGACAGAGAAAGAGAGAGCGAGGAGGACCTCGATCCTTCCGCTACACTTTTCACGAGTTCTTCTGCGCTAATTGCCAACTGCCTGCTAATGGCTGCACAGTGCTGATATTCAACCAAGTGTACATCTGCGTTCATCCGAGAAATATACTCTACACTCTAGATAGACTTCAAATAGACTCCAGGCAGACTCTACACTCTCTATATAGACTCTAAATAGACTCTACGTAGACTTCACGCTCTAGGTAGACTCTAGACAGACTCTAGACTTGGGATATTCTCTAGACAGACTCTTGACTTGAGATGGGCTCAATGCAGACTCTACGCTCCAGATAGCCTCTGGGTAGACTCCAGACAGACTTTAAACTTGAGGAGGGCTCTATACAGACTCTAGACATGAGATAGGCTCTGGATAGACTCTAGGCAGTCTCTAAACTTGGGATAGGCTCTGGATATACACTTGACAGACTCTGGACCTGGCCGTAGACAGACTCCGGACTTGGGATGGGCTCTATGCAGGCTCTATGTTCCAGACAAGCTCTGGGTAGACTCTAGACAGACGCTAGGCTTAAAATAGGCTCTAAACAGACTCTAGACTTGGGATAGGCTCTGGATAGACTCTATACAGATTTTACGCTGAGGATTGGGCAGAAGCCAACTGGCTAACTGATCGAAACTGATGACGAAAAGTTAGAGAACGGTAGCAAACGCTACAAGACAGGGTCTAAACAACGAAACGTTGTTCGTCGATCGAAATATCTCCGGCGATCGCGATTTCCGAGGGAAAGGAGAAAATCGTTGTCGGCTACCGGTCGCCTGATTAAGTTATAAGTTAGGCGGCGACAGGTTTCAAGCTGAAAACGCTCCCGTTGATGCCGCGAGAACAGGAATAAAACGCTTCGCGTGTACAACCATAAACGGTCCAGTCCGTAAACGGCTGGGTTGGGGATATGGGTCGCGAGAAATACTGAATTGTCAACGCGGGAGCTCGTTAGGCGAATCTCTGGGCGCGCGTTAAGTGGTCTCTCTCTCTCTCTCTCTCTGTTTCTCTGCCGTCCTTTCCACGATTTTAGCTAGGAAACCGCGTCCAACGGCACGCCGACGCGGTATTTCACCGCTGCCAACCGGATTTTTCTCCCCGTCACTATGAGCCCCGCTAATAACCGCTCGAACAGCTTATTTACATGATATATCGGACCGGCCGCGATTTCCCATTTGAATGCTCCCCAGCCCCGTTCAACACGGTAGCCTGTCCCGTGATATTTCGAATCGCACACGAGAGGCGGCCGATCGGGTGTAAACGGAATTCTAGCGGAATAGTTTCGTCGGCCCTAAAATCTCGAGATCGTTTTAGATCGGCGGACAACCGGTGTTTTACGACGGTGAAGATGTTTCACCGACGTCGTTATTCCCGCTTTATCGAAAGTCTTTATCGTTCGGTTATCGCGATTCCTATTCGGTGGAAACGGGTTCACAGCCAATGAAACGGCCGCTAAACCGAGTTGACTAGAAATCGAGAGGAATTGGCACCCCTCTCCACCGGCACCGGGCTAGTCACGTGACCGGGGGAGGCAGAGGTGGGGAGACAACTCTTAAAATGGCCACTCTGACCTAGATCGAGGAAATCGAGGGGAATACAGTGTAGCCCCTTTTTCTGACGACCAGATTAATACGTGACCAGTCTCAGTGGGGGACGCTGGAGCATGCTAATGGCGCTGGGACGAGACAGCGGAAGGGGAACTGTTAACCTTAGCTTTGCAGCCTTATCTTGCGCACAAATAAATCGTTTCTGCTGGTTGCAATAAACGCGGTAGAACGGCACAAACACGGCAACTTAGAGTAACATAAAACCGGATGAAATTCCGATCGGACCGTGGCTTCCCCGGCACACGGATGTCTCGGGCGGGATATAAATTTTAGTAGAACGACCGATGGATAAAATCAATTAAGAATCGTCGGTAATGGCGGTAGACGCGCAGGCCTCGTAAATACTCGGGCTAATGCTCGGAAATATCCTGTAGACGTCGAGAACGGATCCGCCCGCGATCGACCACGCGACACGGGGCATTTCGAGGTTTTCCATGGTGTGTCTCTCGTTCATCGGATAGTAATTAGCGGTACCGTTAGAGATACCCGACGCACTTATCGGGCGTTAGGTGAGTCCGTCACGGCGATTACGAGATAACGAGGCAAGAAGAGGGCCTCGCTGAGAGCTGGGGACCTGGTCCGCGTGTGTGCGCGTCAGCGTCGGTGTGCGAAGCTGGGTCTCTTTAGCCTTTATCGGTGCTCGGGCACACGGGCACATCGGCATTGGGACGATCGAGAGATCCACGGACAGGTAGGATCAGGGATCAGTCGGTGGAATTTCAGGTCTGACCGCGCGATAACGCCAGATTGCATATCTCGATCATAGTTCTGCGGCAACTCGACTCTAGAAACGGGAACGAGCCGCATCCGCTACATAAAGGCGCGGCACAGCGTTTTGCACGGCGTCGAGAGCCAGCCTTAAAGCCCGGAAGAAGGTTCGCCGGGTCCCGAGCCTCTATACCAGTCCAGGCACTATTCAATACCATCGATAATAAAATCATGCTGGCGCGATTCGTGTGCCGCACGCGTAACGGGGGTCGTACACCACGATCCGTTCAGCAGCTGCGCGCATCATCGTCATTAGGCTCTTCGGCGCACTCGCCTCCGGGCTAATCACTTTGATCTATTAAACCGCACGGCACAGAAAACGGTAACACGCTCCTCGATTTTCGTAATGAATGATGCATCGAACTGTCCCTTGAATTCCGTGAAAATCATACGCAACTATTTCACGCCGGACGATTTCGTCTTTAGAAGTTTCGCTGGCGCACTCGTGATCTTTTTCCGATCGAAACGAGCCCAGACGCGATCCAGTTTGGTTCGCATTCGCGCGATCCACGATACAGTGGAACCTCGGTTATCGAAACTGGTCGGCGAAACACGAGTCTTGTAGAGGAATTTTATTTAGCTACCGGTGCGATTTTAATAGGCGAACGAATCGTAGAATAATGTAGATAATGAAGCTGCTACCCGAGCCGGCGAATAAGCATCCTGTCACGAACCACGTTGTTGTCAACGTCGCAGCCGGTTTCGCAACACGTTTGTCTCCCGAGTCGAAACGAAACATGTCGGCGGGGGACCGGGCTCTGTTATTACCGGACCAGTCCGGCTATGTAATTTCAATAAATCAGCTCAAAATTCGATCGACATCTTGCGAACCGCGAGACTCACTCATGCTAATTAGATCCGATTACGCAATTATCTACTTTCTCCATCGCGTGTCCTGGCGGGGCTAGACCCACCGGTTCTAACCTGCTGGTTTTCTGGGAAGAACGGATTCCTTGACGAAGCAGCGGTGCGGAAATTATAGCGGGCCCGGTTCGACGAAATGCTACCGTTCTATCTTTCTCGGGGAACCCTGACCTGGGTTCATATGCAGGTCCGAGACCCGTTGGATCTTATTACAGGTAGAATCAGAAATAATGGTACTAGTTTGTGACGAATAGACTGCACATTTTATGGATTTATGACGAAAACAGGTACGCAATATTCGAAGCAGTGGACATGTTAACCAGTTAACTGCGTTCGACAGAAAGCAAGGTGACTTTTTGAATTTCGCGGGATACAGTAAAGTCGAAGTATTTATGGTGGACAGTAAGGTTGGTGTGTATGATCCTATTTTTTGCACCCTTAAGTAACGAGACAAACTGATGCAGCTCCTAAAAGGTTTCATGGACCAATACGAAGCTTTCTATATTTCAAATGGCATCCTTGTAACGACTTCTGATCATCTGTTCGACAAGATTTTGTAAACCTAACCTATAATTCAGTCAGTACGAAATGTCAAGTCCGATTGAGGATTGCACCGCGGAAGAACAAAGTGCTGTGATTAATGGTAGTGAGATCCATGCAAGGATGCTAAAAGTGTACAGGAATAAGTGTTTAAACCGTTGAAACGCTTACAAGTGGGTAGAACAGTTTAGAAATGGCCGCGAAAGTGTCGATGACGCGCAACGAAGTGGACGGCCGGTCGAAGTTTCAACGTCCTCCCTTGAATTTCGCATTGACGAGACGCATTCGAAATCTGGGCTGGGAGATTCTTTCACATCCTCTTTGTAGTCCAGATCTTGCCCCTTCAGATTTTCACATGTTTGACCCCCTTAAGGAGACTCTACGTGGCAAAAAATTCGTCTCCAACGAAGAAGTGAAGATTCAGCTTGCAAAAGTGGCTCCGACAGCAACCGAAAGAATCTTACAGTAGGAGCGTAAGAAAATTAGAGGAACGATGGGACAAATGTATAACCGTTGGGGAGGGATTATGCTGAAAAGTAGCCGAAATATTGTATTAATTGAATAAACAGTTTCTGAGCTGTATCAATTTGTCTCGTTACTTATTGAATGGCCCTCGTAGTTTCAATTGAACAAGATAATTCGAAGGAGAAACAAATTTCTAGGTGGCCCTTGTTTATTGCAACTGATGTAGACAGTTTTTATATTGCATGATGACCGGCAGTCGAATGATGAATTAGAAGTCCCTGTGGTTTCGAAGGATCATTTTGTACAGGAGGAACCGTAGGATCATCTTGAGGACATGGTGCGAGCGAGAAAGTAAAGTGGGTCTCCCATCCCGGAAGGATGAGGATGAAACGAGCGTGTTTAAGAGGTCGTACCCCTCGAGGTCCTTCGCGTGCCCGTCCCCTGGGGCAAGGACGCCCACAGTTCCCTCACCTTCTCCAACATCTGCCCGCACGTATAGCTTGGCTCTGGCCCCATGCTCTGCCTGCTGAACCACCTGAACCACCTGAACCATCGCATCGGCCGTCCACCAGCCTGTTGCTTTCCAAAGAATTCGCGCATTCCGCTATTCGAGCGGCATTACCAGCAACAAGAGCAACCCGACCAACCGACTAATGCTACCTACGCGATCCTCTTGCCCCTCCCAGCACGTTCCCTCTCGTCCTTCCCACCCGAGCAACCTCGCCTCGCTCTATTCCACGCGATATCGCGGTATCGGCCTCGTACGAGGCTCGACGGCTTCCCAAAAATCACACCCGACGTATTGTTGTTATTTTAAACATGTTCTCCTTTAATTAGTCATCATAGAATATTGAAAATAATATTTGAATGTTATTAAAATCGTTTAATCTTTCTTCTTTTTTCACTAGCACTCGCTCAATTTCCACATGATATATCTTTGTTATTTTAATCATCCTAGAATGTTGACAATAATATATGATTGTTATTCAATTTGTTTAATCTTGATATTATTTTA
>CM052199.1:5461773-5484265 GCA_028455805.1 Lasioglossum figueresi | reverse complement strand
AGGTCTCACTCTTTCGTGAACTTATTACTGTTATACGTTTCACTGTTAAATTTTTTACTGTTAAATGGATAAAATCAGGTGTCTAATCATTAGAAACATGTCTTTCTGTTTTGTGCACATTTTACTGTTATATATTTGACTGTTCAATGTTTCATTGTTAAATGGATAAAATCAGGGGTGTCCAATCATTAGAAACAGGTCTCACTCTTTCGTGAACTTATTACTGTTAAACGTTTCACTGTTAAATTTTTTACTGTTAAATGGATAAAATCAGGGGTGTCCAATCATTAGAAACAGGTCTTACTCTTTCGTTATTACTGTTAAACGTTTCACTGTTAAATTTTTTACTGTTGAATGAATAAAATCAGGTGTCTAATCATTAGAAACATGCCTCTCTGTTTTGTTCACATTTTACTGTTCAATGTTTCATTGTTAAATGGATAAAATCAGGGGTGTCCAATCATTAGAAGCAGGTCTCACTCTTTCGTTGTTACTGGTAAACGTTTCACTGTTGAATGTCTAAAATCGGATGCCTGATGATCAGAGAGACGTCTTCCGAAATCCGAGGCGGTCGACACGTGAACGTGCTAACAGGGTTGTTCGAGGCCGCCGGAAGTCATCAAATCGATCGTATTAACGAATTCGATCCGCGAGATTGAACGGGCTGCGGATAGCTGGGCATTATCGACGATGCCAGACAGTAGTTGGCCGACCTTGGCACGCCGGATCAGCTAGATCAGCTGGCGAACAGGTTGCCAGGTACTCGTAAAATCTTAAGGGCCCTGGTCGCCTCTGTAGCTAATCCAAGAGCTAGAATTCCATGTTCACCTCTCGACGATGATCCGAGGCGCCGCTTTGCATGCGATCGATTCGGACGATTGATCGGTCGAATCGCTGTTCACCACCGTGAGCCCTCGATTATGATGTCCGGATCTCGCTTATCAGATCGCGCGACCCTCATTTCACGCGTCTCCGACGCTTTCGCTAATGACCTCTGTCCGCCCGTAATTTACGCTTTCGTACGCGTGCGTAATAATAAACGTTCTTCCGGCAAGGATCCGATCGGTCTGTTCGCTTAATTTAGCAACCGGGTACACGTTTACCATCGCAGATCGATATCGAAGATCCCAGAGATCATCTGGTGGCACTTTAACGGTCCAGTTGAAACGAAAAGGACCATCTATACAGGGAATTCGACGATCGGTGGATACTCCTCGTCGTCTACCTTTTGCCGCGATAGCATCTTCCGTTTTCTGCAACATTGCGGCTCCTAGCTCTTTCTCTGGACTGTTGGGGTATTAGCTCGTTAATCCCGCGCTCGTTACACATCGAATAAAAACGTTCGACATTTCGAGCGGCGGAGATCGACAGATAAAGCTGTTCCGGCGCGATGTTCGACTTTAATCCGGCATAAAATCGAAGATCTCCGGCGTCGTGGTTTCATTAAATTCATCCTGTTTCCTGCCAGACGCCGAAATGGATGTGCTCTCCTCAAGGTCTCGTCGAGCACTTCTTCGGAACCGATCGACGGAAACAACAAGCCACTTCGCAAATTTTCACTATGAATTTCTTGCACGATATCGAACAAACGTTGTTACTCGACGGTGTTTATGGGAAATCTTGGGGACGCGTCCGTTCGGGTCGGTCGTGTGCGTTAATCTGGCACAGCGGAACACGGCCGAACTGCGGAAGAAACGCGTCGGTCGTTAATCGAACGGTTCGATGGCCAAGAACCAGTTCGCAATCAGTTCAACCGGAAAACTGGCGCCGGGGAGGGGAGGGAGCGTCGCGTTTCACGTGGACGGTACACGTGCAGCGAGAACGTAAACGTAAACATTCTAGAAAATGTGGAAAACTGCGCCGGACCCTCGCAACTCTCGCCAATTCCCCGATGGATAGGGGAGCCATTATCTTCGCCAATGGCCGGGCGACACTCGACAATTACTCTGCCGACGCATCGCGTTTCGTGAAACAATGTGGACCGGTCTTTGGGGAACGTCAAAATTGTTCTAGTTAATTGTAGGGAATTAATGTTTCACAATTTTAGTGTATCGGGGATCATTTTCTAACGCCATTGAATTCTAATTAATTTAGAATTTTGTGTTTGATCATCGTGATCATCATGATCATCGTGGTCATCATGATCATCGCGGCCATCATGATCATTGTAACCACCGTGATCGGCATGAAAATGACGATCGTTATAATCGTGATGACCAGCATGACAATGATGATAGTTACACTCATAATGACCAGCCTGACTATGATGATCGTTACAATCAGGATAACCAGCATCATTATGATGGTCGTTATAATCATGATGCCAGCATGACTATGATGATCGTTATAATCGTGATGACCAGCATGACAATGATGATAGTTACACTCATGATGACCAGCCTGACTATGATGATCGTTACAATCAAGATAACCAGCATGATTACGAAGATCGTTATAATCATGATGACCAGCATGACTACGATGGTCGTCATAATCATGATTACGAGCACGGCTATAATGATCGTTATAATCATGTTGACCAGCATGACTATGATGATCGTTATGGTCGCTGTGATCACCATGATCCCTCTGACAATTACATTAAACCAATGAACATCAAATTGTCTAAATCAATGGTAGGAATTGAATGTTTAATAATTGGAGTATGACGAGAATCTGATCATTTTACAATTTTGTGTTTGACCATTATGACCACAGTGACCATCATGATCCATAATCGCGATCACCGTGACCGTTTTGACCATAATGACCACAATTACCATTAAAGTAAGACGATGTAGACGGATTTCTATGGGGCACAAAAATTTCCCAAGTCAATTGTAGTAATTAATTTTAATATGCTAATCATCATTCAATTCTCATCACTTTACAATTTTCTATTTGACCCATATGACCACTGTGACCATGACCATCGAAGAATACCGCAGAAAGTACAATACATTCGATCTTATCTATCCAGTGCGCTTCTTAGCACGTTTTAACGAATCCATATATTTCACTGAACAAGTCCATTCTTCGATTTTGATTTTTGTCGAATGCTGAGGAAAAATGATAATTGTAGATCATCTTGTGGATGATCGTACTCGTTAAGAGATAGAATGATTGTTGACCGGTCGCAACGGCGCATAAACAAGCGAGCGAAAGGTTCACGTTCGATCAGGGGAAAATGGCGAGACATTGGCTACGGGATGGAGGTCTAGGTCTAGGAGTCTATTGCAAACACAACTCGGGGCTGATATAGTCGAGCGCTCGGGAGGGTGCAACGTGTAGCCTCGTTACGTTAATGGCGTCATGCTCCGGCGCCCCACAGCCTACTCTACGGACCAGTCGGTCTGACAAGCAGTGCTCGCTTCGAATGAGTCAATGGAACCCTTCGGATTGTGGTAATAGACACGCCGCCGCAAGGGATGAGCTTCCGAATTGCAATTGAGCTTCCGATTTTTAACAATTCGCTCGGAGACAAATCTCAGAGGATACTCTACCTTATCATCTAGGCTCTATCTATCTCTTCAGCATCGAATATTTTCGGAGGACTATTCCCAAGGTCATTCGAAGAAACTTTTTCCTTTGCGAAAATGTTCTCCGCGGTTCTGTTAAGGAGTTATTCGTGACAAAACGCGGACCAATCGGAGCGCGACTAACGCTGAGGGGGGCGTGAACCGCGCTCTGATTGGTCCGTGTTTTTCGTTGATAACTCCTGAACGAAGCCACGTAGAACATTTTCGTAAAGGAAAAAGTTGCTTGAAATGACGTTAGGAACTCTGTATTATTGTTTGGAGAAATTACGGAAATAATTAGGGGCATGTCTTGAGTCTCGAATGTTTCAGTGGTAATTTAATTTAATTTAATGCGCGTCAGAAAAAGATGGATGATGTGAAAATCTTCTCCGTGGCTTCGTTCTTGAGTTATTTAATAAGAACGCGGACCAATCGTGGCGTGGTTACCGCCCACTCGTGGTAACCGCGCTGCGATTGGTCCGTGTTTTTCGTTGATAACTCCTCAACAAGGCCGCGGGGAAGATTTTCGTGAAGGAAAAAGTTGCTTGAAATGACCTCAGGAATCGGCCAACTCGAGGAATTGCAATATTTTTGGGACACCCTGTATACACGGATGTTATACCATGTTTCCATAGCACCGAGGCAACAATTATAAAATAATGATGCGGTTCTACAAACTCGCGAGACTAACAAAAACACACCGCTCGAGCTGGCTGCCTTCTCTTTGCATCAGCCGCCACCGAAGAAGAAGAAGAAGAAGCCCGTGAGCAGTTTCACTGGATCACGTAGATCCGACAAAAATTCAACGTTCCCCGGGGAATTGTTAAAAATCCCACGACCGCCCAGAACAACCATAAACGAATGATCCATCGGTTGGAGAGACGTTCTTATCACAGCTGATCGAGACATTTCCATCGGCGATACCGTTTCGCTGGATAATTAAAATATTCGCGAAACTGGCCGGCGAGTAGGCTGATCCGCTGATTATCGGCTGGATAGCTCCGTCGTAAAACCTCCAGCCACGCGAAACATTAAATTATACCATAGAATTTTCAACGACATGAAAATGCCGGACCAAGAAGAGCACCACGGTCCTCAGGCCTGCCTCGATGCAAGACCAAAGCGACCAAGGGGACATGAATTATTTCCATAGAGCAAACATAAAGTTCGATCCCTAATTGAGGCTTCCCATATCGGCACGGCGCGATCGATACCGAGGACGTTCGATCGTCGAGAGAGGCCCCACGCTGATCCTTGGCCGACGATCGTGATCGTTAACGGATAATACGACGTCTTAGGTACTTGGCCTGGTCTAGAGACGACCACCGACTACTTTCTCCGGCAGCCGGCCGGCTGTGAGATCTGTATTATTAACCGGCTCGATACTCCCGATCGATCGATCCTCGACGCACAGCCAAATTCGCAAAAACCACTTTATGCTCGCGCTGAAACCTCGCGAAACCCCGTAGAGCCTGCACCGACATTTTTCAACTAACGCTGGACATACGCCCATAATTATAAACGTGGTCTAAGTGAGAATTTAAAAAAAATCAGTCTTTCACATCACAGTATTTTAAACGAAATTAATTCAATGTAATTTGTACGATATCGTCAAAAATTGAACCGTTGGATGGTGCTTGTTAACTCAACATTAAAATTCTTCTAATATTTCTTTTCCGTGGTCTACGAGCACCATGAATGCCTGCCATTTTCATTCTTCGAAAAAGATCTACTCAAAATCCCTAGGCGTGGACAATAGACTTTTTATTTTTAACGCGATAAACCATTTTAGAATTCCGTAATCAATTTTTGCTAGGACTCTGGCTTCCCCTTCCACGACGATATTCCCCCACGCTTCCGTCTAGGGTTCATCACGTGACGTGTGAGTCACCGTGTCATGTGACGCGTGAGTCACAGTATCACGTGACGCGTGAGTCACCGTGTCATGTGACGCATGAGTCACTGTATCACGTGACGCGTGAGTCACCGTGTCATGTGATGCATGAGTCACAGTATCACGTGACGCGTAAGTCACCGTGTCATGTGACGCATGAGTCACCGTGTCACGTGACTGATCCGATACTGTCTGCAGAGAGGGGGTAGCTCCTCCCCTCATCCGGGGACTCTGGTTCCAAGTAATGCAACGAGAAATTGATTTCTCACCCTGCCATTAGAAAGCGAGAGCAATGGTGTTGGTAGAGAAATGGAAAAATGATTTTTTCCGGCAGAAAAACTGTACACTGTACACAGTCTGCAAGGTGCACGTTAGAAGCGATTCGGTCGACTTCCGTCGTCGAAGACCGACTTATTAATAATAACAAGGTGTACGGCGCGAGGCGAGGCGAAAAAAGGACAGGCGAGCGCGTATGTAATTAGCCGTAACATCGAGACGGGACTAATTGCACGGTGGACGGTCGCGGTGGGCAACGACACCGCCTCTGACTGCGTGTCATCGATTTGCCACGAGTTTCTCATATTACTTATGCGAGTTCGAGGCTTCTCCTCTCCGAGCAGCTCCTCTCGTAACGGGACAGCACGATGCGCGCGATGAGTCTCTTCAAGGCGAGCCAGATCCTGCGGAACGATGCTCTCTGATTGAAAATTCACTGGCTCGCTGCTTTCTGTAATTAACGAGGCTAACGCGGCGTATCTTTGGCCGCTAACGTGACAGAACGAATCCCCTTTCAATTAAACTTGGATCCTGCTGCGTGACACTGCCTCCCGATTAGGCAGTTCCATTAGAAATTTCCCCGCGAATCACGCGGAATCTGCTGTAACCGACTCGATTCATTTCTTGAGCCGATTCTAACAAACCGAAAGTCAACGACACTGCCTACAATCTCCTTTATGACGTAGATCATAATGGTCATGATGATCATGATGATCAGGATGGTAAAGATGGTAAAGATGATCATGATGGTAAAGATGACCATGATGTTAAAGATGAGCATAAGGGTCACGATGATCATAATGGCCATGCAGATCATAATGGCCATGCTGATCGTAAGGGCCATGCTGATCATAATGGCAATGATGATCATACTGGCCATGCTGATCATAATAATAATTATGATCATACTGGCCATACTGATCATAATGATACTGATGATCGTACTGGCCATGCTGATCATAATGATAATGATGATCATACTGGCCATGCTGATCATAACGATAATGATAATCATACTGGTCACGATTGCCAAATACAAAATTGTAAAGGCAACCAGAATTGAATTATGTTTGCATATTATTCTGGACCAATTAAAATTATTAGAGAAACATTTGCTTCTTAGAAATGACTTGGACAATTCCTACGTTCCATGGGGATCCGTCAATAACAGCATCGCAGAAGAGGAAGGGTAAATTGGGGATCCTAGTCTTAATCTGCCGACTCTGCTTCTGGTCACGGTGATCATGTCTGTAACAGTGGCCATAATGATCATAATGATCACGGTGGTCATGGTGATCACAATGATTAAATGCAAAATTGTAAATGCATCGGAATTGAATGATGTGTGAATATTATTCTGGGCCAATTAAAATGATTAGATAATCATTTGCTTCTTACAATTAACTTGGACAATTTCTATGTTCCATAGGGATCCGTCTATAACAGCATTGCAGAATAGGAAGGCGACCAGTCTTAATCTGACGACTCTGCTTCTAGGTACGACAGTGTACTAGACCGCTATTTATGACAACAATTTCGTAATGGTTCACGGTGGTCATATATGCAACAGTGGCTATAATGATCATAATGGTCACGTTGGTCATGGTGATCACAATGGTCAAATGCAAAATTATAAAGGCATCAGATATAGAGTGATGTTGTCATATCATTCTGGGCCAATTAAAATGATTAGATAAACATTTACTTCTTACAATTGACGTGGACAATTTCTATGTTCCATATGGATCTGTCTATAACAGCATCGCAGAATAGGAAGGAGACTAGTCTAAATCTGACGACTCTGCTTCTAGGTACGACAGTGTACTAGACCGCTATTTATGACAACAATTTCATAGTGGTCACGGTGGTCATATATGCAACAGTGGCTATAATTATCATAATGGTCACGGTGGTCATGGTGATAACAATGGCCAAATGCAAAATTATAAAGGCATCAGAATAGAGTGATGTTGGCATATCATTCTGGGCCAATTAAAATGATTAGATAAACATATGCTTCTTACAAGTGACTTTGAAAATGTCTATGTTCCATATGGATCTGTCTATAACAGTATCGCAGAAGGGACCAGTCGTAATTTGACGACTCTGTTTCTAGGTATGACAGTGTACTAGACCGCTATTGATTTCTACAATTTCGTAATGGTCACGGTATTCATATCTGCAACAGTGGCCATAACGATCACAATGATCACAGTGGTCATGGTGACCACAATGGTCAAATGCAAAGTTGTCAAGTGATCACAATAGATTGATCCTGGCATATCATCCTGGTGACAAGTCTTAATCCATTGAAAGTCAAAATTCGACAATAGGATGCAGGAACCTGCTGGATACTTGAATCTTTCACCGTCGCAACTTCGGCGCCTGGCAACAACAATGTTGCTGGTTGATGTCCGTCGCCGAGGAACTTACAAGGTCTTCGAACCGGCGGCTATGGGTGCGTTCGCAATGAAGTAAGAATCGAACATCGCAACCGATGGTCGGCAATCTGTTGATCGAAAGAGAGAGAGAGAGAGAGAGAGAGAGAGAGAGAGAGAGAACAATGCGATCCAGCGAATAAAGTTGCTGCTCGTAAATCCCGTTGGCTCACTCGAAATCTACGATTGCCTCCTACACGCGGTGTGTGCGCCTCGCTCGGTGGAACGAGTTCCACTTAATTCGAGGCCCGCGGTCTCTAACAGGGTTCCACGTTTAACCCGCGTTAGCACCGGGTGCGATCGCGGGGCTAACAAGCTCTCTCGGAGAGGCAGGTACCTGCGCATTTCTGCCGATGTACACGTCGTCGCGACGCGGATACTTGCGCAAACAACAGTCGGAGGAAGTGCAGTTGCTGCAACGAGTCCGCCTGGTCGCCGGCTCTTGTAATGGCTCGGGCCCCATTGCCAGAGTATCAGCCTCGCGATTGCTGTTCCTCCAACCTTCCGATCTCCGTTTCTACCGGGTGTTTCGGGTTTGGTGGTGAGATCGGACATCGGTAGATTCTCCGCGAACAACTGAGTCGAAAATGTGGGACGACGGCGTCTCGTTCGGGCCTCTGTTGGGGAGAAAATTGGCCCTCAGAATTACAGGGCGTGTCCTGGCGAGAGTTAGCACTGGTTGATCACGAGTTGACTTGATTCGAGGGGAAATATGGCTACCGTCTTTCTCAGTTGGTGCTGGGACTGCGTCACGTGACCGGCCCGTGGCGGAAGAGTGGGGGAAGATAGAGTTGGGACATCAAACTCTCGACTTGTCAGTGTCACCTTGAAGTCCCGGCAGCGCAACTGGAGGACTGAAGAGCAGCTAGCCTAGCTTCCGAGCTGCCTGGTTTATATCCCGGGAGTAATTACAAGAGATAATTTGAAGCAGCAGGTGCGATAGGAGACGGCGGGATCGGAGGATCTTCGAAATCCCGAGGAAATCCGTTCTCGATGGTCAGATATGCACCTCCGATGATCCCGTTGCGAACCGCGGCCACACCCTCGTTCTAACACACGGTCATCCGTACATAGGCGATGGACCCAGCGGCAGACACACGTGGCCGGGTCTCCACACACGTTGTAACGATTGTATCTCGTATGCTAGACCCCGGGTGGAGAGGGTACGAAGATCCTTATGGAATTCCGGGCTGCACCGGTTCCTCTCAGAGCATTCTAATTTCGCGAAAGAATCTATACCGTATCGAACGAGGGAGATAGATAGATAGAGAGAGAGAGAGTTAGGGGAATCCGCGGATCCGAAGAATTCGCACACGTCAGCCGAGGCCCGGTGGAAAATGATAATAGTCAGCGCGGCGCGGTTGCCGAGCGTGCTCGATCGTGTCCGCGATTTGCATCGGCGAATAATTTACGTTTACGGGCTCGTGACAGTAGAAAATCGAGGCGAACGGCGTAACAGAAAATTACACGATTATCCCGTCGAAATTGGCACGGCTGCTGAGCCGGCTGTGTGCTCTCCCCAACGTGAACAGAGGGACACAGAGGGACGCCTGAACGCGTTTCTCCCTCTGTGCGCCACGTTTCCCTCCCTTCCCCACCGCCCGGAGAGTGTCATTAAACCAGTATATCCTAGACAACCGCCGCTGATTATTTAGCAATACAAATCATTCCGCGAGCGGCCGCGCTATCTCTCTGTGCTCGTCGCGTCGCGTCGCGTCGCGTCGCGTCTGTACCGATCGTTCCCTCTCTTTCACTCGCTCGGGACCGTTTCCAAGCGGGTTCTCGCGTGCGCGGGCGTGGTACGTACCACTTACGTGCGAGAAACGAACGGACACACCGACACACGCTATACTGGGTGTCCGGCTCAAGTTCCGCGCTAAACTCCAACTCGCCGTGCGCACAATTAACCCCTTGCACTCGTGGCTGTCTCAACATTGCGCTCCTTAGATCGTGTACAGGGTGGCGTCTCGTAACGTGACGATCTCGAAACGGAATGTACAAACTTATTTCTAAGACCGAAGTCACGGCTATATTGTATATTGTAACACACCAACGTACCAGCATAGTAACATATAAATATAAATCTCGTGTATGCATGGACTCGCTAACATGTGAGGAAAAAACGGTACAAACTAATTTAACCCTTGGCACTCGAGTGGCGACTCTGAGGCGCCACTAAAAATTGCTGTAACATTATTCAAAATATTGTTTAGATTATTGAATATGTTGATATCTAATCAACTGCTGAACATGTAGGTCTTGATGGAGGTGTTACAATAATTTCGTATCCATAACATGAAAAAAATAAATGGTATAAAATGGAATTATTCTAGGTAGGAAGAAATGTTTAATTTTCGAGTTAAATTAGTTCCGAGTGCAAAGGGTTAAAATGACAAGTTTGAATTGAGCAGATAGAGCTCCGGCTCTCACAGCGCCATCTCTACGCAGTTGTAGAATAAAGAAAGAAACAACCGACCAGCCGAATAACTCGTGAGTTATTTGTTGTACAAAAGGAAATGATCAATACATTTAGAATGTATTAATATTGGATATCACTGTATTCGGGGAAGTCTACAGAATCTTTCGCTGCAAAGAACAATTCAATATCTTTTATAATAACGTCACAATAGTTGTTCAAAGTTGAGAAGTATGTTTTTTTTTATTCAAAATCGTGTTTCTCAGAAACCGTGAGTCTAGGGGAAATGTTATGGGCAGTTTCGGAATCAGCGCAAAAAAACTCTATAAAGATTGCCCAACGGTTATTAATGAATATGAATTAGTTTCATTTTGTTGGACAGTGTAACATGCCTTGTGCCAAGATTACATCGTCTGCCAGATGACGGTTGTGGATAAAGTGCTATAGTCTGTTGAAAAGTCACAGCATCCGCGAAACTAAAGTGTATCCAGAGGGGAAAGGGGAATCGTCGACGTATCTCAGTCATTTTTGTCGTAAATGCATAAAATCGGCAGTCCAGGACAGCCTCCAAGGACGAAGTATCTAGGTTATGTGTACCTCGAAATTTAGGCTTTTATAAGATAATGGCGTCCGAAGCCTCGAATGGGACATAAGACAGCCTTCGAGGATGATGTGTCTAGGTTAGGTGTGCCTCGAAATTTAGGATTTTATTAGATAATGGCGTCCGAATCCTCGAATGGGACATAAGACATCCTTCAAAGATGATGTGTCTAGGTTAGGTGTACCTCGAAATGTAAAGTTTTAGAAGATAATGGCGTCCGAATCCTCGAATGGGACACAAGACAGCCTTCGAGGATGATGTGTCTAGGTTAGATGTGCCTCGAAATCTAGGCTTTTATAAGATAATGGCGTTCGAATCCACGAATGGGACACAAGACAGCCTTCAAGGAGGAAGTGTTTAGGTTAGGTGTACCTCAAAATATAAACTTTTATAAGATAATGGCGTCCGAATCCTCGAATGGGACACAAGACAGCCTCCGAGAACGAAATGTCTAGGTTAGGCGTACCTCAAAATTTAGACTTTAATAAGATAATGGCGTCCAAATCCTCAAATGGGACACAAGACAGCCTCCGAGGACGAAGTGTCTAGGTTAGGTGAGCCTCGAAATCTAGGCTTTTAGATTTAATGGCGTCCAAATCTTCGATTGGGACATAAGACAGCCTTCAAGGACGAGGTATCTAGGTTAGGTGTGTCTCAAAGTCTAGGTTTTTGTAAGATAATGGCGTCCGAATTCTCGAATGGGACATAAGACAGCCTTCAAGGACGAAGTGTCTAGGTTAGGTGTGTCTCAAAGTCTAGGTTTTTATAAGATAATGGCTTCCGAATCCACGAATGGGACATAAAGCAGCCTCCGAGGATGAAGTGTCAAGGTTAGGTGTACCTCGAAATGTAATCTTTTATAAGATAATGGCGTCCGAATCCTCGAATGGGACACAAGACAGCCTTCAAGGACGGAGTGTCTAGGTTAGGTGTACCTCGAAATCTAGACTTTTTTAAGATAATGGCGTCCGAATCCTCGAATGGGACACAAGACAGCCTTCAAGGACGAAGTGTCTCGATTAGGTGTGTCTCAAAGTCTAGGTTTTTATAAGATAATGGCGTCCGAATCCTCGAATGGGACACCCCTTGTATGTGTACAGACACGCGTGCAGGTACACAAGCTGCCGCGACGGTATGCGTCAGATAACCGGCGACCGGGAGAAACAGTTTTGTTGATTAGCGAGCTCGTTGAACCGGCCGTATTACTTTATTGAATCTGCGAAACGCTTGGTTCGCGAGAGTTACGGCGGATCGGAGACTTAAATATCGTCGCCGCTTTATCGCGACGACGACGGCCGCGGCGCTTATGCGATCAAGACGAAAGAGGCCGTTCGAGAGCGGGAATGCGCAGGGAAACACGTATCATTTTATTGTATTACAATATTAACACTTTATCTTCCGGTAGCCTATTAATAGGCATTTCGATACTTGTGCTGTACCAAATGGAATCTTAAAAATCATCTTCAACGCAATAATCCCGGCGGAAACGATTGGATTTTGTTATCGAGGATGAGTTGTTGGTCCATGATTAAAGTTGTCATTGCCATTTAACGATTCTTTTATAAAATCCTCACCCGTGGGCCATAAACTTTCAACAATTATCCAATAATCGTAAGTAATGCGTTAAAACGAAGTTGCGTTCGCTAAATGGCACTACATCAATATTAGCAACAAAGACTCGCCTTGATGTCCGGAAGACAAAAGGATGAAAAAACTGAAGAGAGTACATCGAACACGAAGAGGACTCCAGAGAAGAAGGCTAGGTGAGTACGTATAAGTATTGCGTGAATATGCAAGCCGGCAATATCCTCGGTTACTCGAATTCCTCAGTGGGTTTAGGTAGCTGGAATCCCCGGGGGAAACGTCGGAAAGTAAAAGCGCGCGGCGTTCTGCGTGTTCCGATCAAACCCCGTGCCCTTTCACCGGCGTGGCTCTAGCACAGCGCGGCGTGGCAGTATCTCGAACGAGCCGGCGGGGGACTTTTTGTTCGGAGCCAGGACCCATCGCCAAGGTTTATCGTTGGTCGTTAATGCGAAAGCGAATTACACGGCGGTGCGTCGCCGTCGTCGGACATGCATTTGCGTTGGCTCGTCGTCGACGTTGTCGTCGTCGAGATGGCAGTGGCCAGCGTGGTTATGCCAGGCCAGTCCTAATTATAGCGTAACACAAGCGCGCTGTGTGCCGCGCTTACGTAATCTCACGATAATGCGGCTTCGAGCTCCTGCGCCGCATGCCTCGCCTGCCGATGCAGGCATTCGCGAGCCACATTATCTACTCGCCTAGGATAATGATATCGGACCACGACGATTCGCGCGCGCGCTCGTAAAAATTTCGCCGGCTCTCGATACCGCCAGATCCTGCCGACGATTAGATCGGGCCGTGAACGCACGCAACAACCCCGGAAAATCGATAAGCAAAGCGGCGGGAGTCGACGGGACGCGATGAGACCTCGATCGAGAATTTCTAGGAACGTTGGTGGGTTACAACATTTCCTGCCGCGACGTTACTCCGGTTTTAATCGTGGAAAATGTGCAGATGATTTCCTGGTCCTTTGGTCGTCCAACTATGAAGCAGGGAGCTCCAACTTGTTCCCCTCCGAGAACTGCGAGGCCCCCACCTTCCAACCTCTTCCCACAATACGTAGAACCGTAGAGTTATTGAGTTGGGGGCACTGGTGGCGCGACGGATACAATGTATGCTATACATGTAACGATGAAGTCTGAGAGTGGGGGAAGAGCCTAAACGGAGAAGGTGCCTCGAATAGCTCCGGAGCTACTAGTTGGAACTGGCTGGTCTAAGGTTTTGGAGGACAGGATATTTTTGTATGGAAATTTTTCACTGCTTCTGGATCGAGGTTGCGCGTATTTTTGAACTGAAGGTGTCTCGTCAAAGGGTAGATCTTCAAATTCAAACTTGTGCAAATCAATGTCATCTTCTCGCAAATCAATATACGTATCTGCACACAGTTTTCATACATTACTAAGTTAATCTGATTACTTTTAACACGTTCGTCGCCCAGCGTGATTCCGCTAAGTTTCCCGCGGGGCCTAAATCCGACCGTCGGAGCGCAAGAACGTATACAGAGAGAAAACCTACACATATTGTCCTAATTGTCCAAAATCGTCACAAATGTGTTTGAACTGTTCGGATACCGAGTATCATGCTACATAATATGTTATATTATATTTTAAATATAAATTAATGGATAGTACAACTTTTAAAAATATACATACTGTATATTTGTAAAAGTTATATTTCTACATTTTCTATTTGCCAGTGATTATTCCATTAAATTCTTTTGTTACAAATTGAATTTTTATAAGTTACTTATCAAATCCTATTTAACTTGATGAAAAAATAAGAACGTCACCCACATCTGTGGTGACGCACATGCGACGAACGTGTGAAATAAGTATTTGATGCACATCTTTGCAATAAGTTTACATTTGATTTGCAAAAGCGTGAACTCCCAGTGCAAAACCCCATTTTAACTCGAAAATGAAACATTTGTTCGACCTAGAATATCCCATTCTCTACGATTTTTAAAATTTCATGAGCAGGAAATTGATATAGTACCTTATACAATACCTAAATGTTTAGTAATTGATTACTAGGCTGCTTTTTTCTTTACCGGACTCAAAATTTGTGCCTTTCTCCTGTAAATTATGATGTATTTGGTATGTAATCCAGTAGATTTGTACCCCGGTCGGCTGCAGTCGAAGTTCCGATACTGTAGAATCAATGGTTCTGGAGTTATGCTTACTTAAAGTTGAGCTTTTTTCATTGTTTTTGGCAGGTAAGTGCGCCGCCATGTTGGTTTGTAGTGACGATCGCGCGCCGCTTATCGAGCAGAGCCGCTAGATGGCAGCACAATAGGATTTCAATAATTGTGCTGTACCAAAAGAAAGCATAGAAATTTTCTTTTACGTTGCGATCTTAAATGAACGGCACGCGTTAATTCTGAAAGTATAGAGCGGGTATTGCGATTGTTGTTGGATTTTTGGAAAACATGGCTACGATGTCGCGTTTTAACTGGTCTGGGTTAGGTTTTTGTAAATATTTTCCACGATATTTCTTCTCAAACATTTTCTGAGATATTTTCTCTATGTTAGCGATATTACTGTGTGCCCGAGCTGCCATCTAGCGGTTCTGCTCGACAAGATGGCGGTGCCCTTACTTGTCAAAAACACTGAATAATGAACAACTTCAAGCAAGCATAACTCCTCAACCATTGATCCTACAGGATCGAAACTTCGACTGCAGCAAACCCAGTGTACAAATCTACTAAATTACATACGAAATACATAATAATTTATAGAAGAAAGGCACAAATTTTGAGTCCGGTGAAGTAAAGTTAACCCGATTACTGCGGATCTTTATGCATTTATAGAAAAATTGAATGGACGAAATTGAAAATTGTTGGAAAATTTCAGAAACTCAAGACATCAATACGCGACCTCTCCTCTGTTAAATTCATTAAAGGAGGAAATAACATTCGATTTAGTTTTCGTTTCTTGCAAACGATGCGGACAATATTTATGTTGTCCATTGATCATATACCAACGTATTCAATAATGTAAACAATATGCAAGTGATTAGGATCTATGGAAGAATGGCGAGCAGTGTTTGGACGGAGTCTATCCGAGAAGATGCGTTTCCAGTGCACAAGAAAATGGGGGTCGCCCGTCCTTTGAACCGGGCGCGGCGGCAAACAAATAAATAAATGGATGAAATATGTTACGGGCCTCGTAAACGGCATATCTGGGAAGATTATATCCAGCCGTAAACCTCGAAACGATCTTTCGGTGTACAAAATTTCCGCGTGCATCGGAGACGCGGTAGAAACATCACGATACCCTCGGTGCTTGTTCGATGACTCATCGCGGCGGAGAGATCGTTGGGATAAGAACGTTATCGCTCGGGTCGTCGGTCAGATCGATGTTATCAAGGATGCTGTTGCTAATCAGCGTGAGCGAAAGAGAGAAACGGTTCTAGTCGAGACCTGGCTTCCGGAATCGTCTCGGGGGCCCGATGGCGTGGTCTAACAGATACGGTAGGCATGCCAGCCTGCAGGTAACAAAATAGTTAATCCCAGTAAAATCAACCATGAATCTTCCTCACCCCTTCTACCTCGATTTTCCTCTCTCTTTCTCTCTCTCTCTTTCTCTCTCTCTCTTTCTCTCTCTCTCTCTCTGGTTCTCGCGATCGAGGAACAAGAATAAACATCTCGGTTTTCGTGTTTTTGTTTGCTGGACCCGGAATGCATTCGGAATAATCGTCGATCATTAGTCTCCTCGCTCGATCATCATTTACCGGGACCGCTATCAACGACCGAGCAACTCGATGCTTCATCTCGAACGTCTTCCTCGGATGATAGTTTCCTATCTCGCCGCATTTGTATTTATTAGCGAATCGTTAAGTAGCCCGTGCCGGCTGCTTTCATTGCTTCCACAACGCCTTCGGGAGCTACGGGACGAAAAATGCTGGACGTAATGGGAGCAGAATGGAATTGCAATAGACGACGCTACGAGGGCCATTCAATAAGCAACGAGACAAATTGAGATAGCTCAAAAACTATTTATTCCATTAATACAATATTTCGACTACTTTTCAACATAATCCCTCCCCAACAGTTATACATTTGTTCCATCGTTTCTCTAATTTTCTTATGACCCTGGTGTAAAATTCTTTCGATTTCTGTCGGAGCCACTTTTACACGAATGAATCTTGACTTCTTCGTTGGAGCCGAATTTTTTGCCACGTAGAGCCTCCTTAAGGGGACCAAACATGTGAAGATATGAAGAGGCAAGATCTGGACTATAAGGGGGAAGGATAGTCGCGTGATAAAACTAGAAAGGAACTAGAATCTAACTAGATTTTGGGTCGAAAATGGGTTTGCGGGAATACATTTTCTGTCCTTATTTGAGCAAATTTTGGACTGGACGAGGGCTCATTCTAAAGAGGAAGGTTAAATGCACCGCGCTGAACCGATGATTTAACGAGATTATGTTTATATCTAATAATATAAGTGCCCAAAGTAGAGCAAAAATCGAGAAAAATACTCGCAGATTTCAATGTATTTTTTTTCTCCAAAAGATATTTTTTACTGACACGATGGGGTTCAGCGCGGTGCATTTAACCTTACTCTATCAAATTACTCTTTGTGCAGCTCAAAATATGCTCGTATAACGATAAAAAATCTATTCCCGTGATTGCATTCGCATAGCAGAGATTTCCCCATATTACGTTCATAAAGTCAGAGGTCCTCTCTGATGCAGAACAAGCCTAGAGCCAATTTTAGATCAGCTAGTTAGACGAGATGGCGCCTAGTCAGGACTGTCAACGTGGAATCATAGCAACAAAAATGTAAAGGGCTTGAATCCACTCGGATCCATTAATAGCGATAAAGATATTAATAAACAAAAGAAGAAAACGTGGAATCGTAGCAAAACTGAAGCGTCAGGCTGATACATATGTACGTTTATCAGTGTTACCACAAAAAAAAAGTTTTTTCTGCACAGAGGTAGGTAACACTGATAAATACTCTAAAATCTGAAATTTACATGGGTGTTCGAAGTTTTCGGCAGTTTTCGAATGCATCTCGTCAATGCGAAATTCGAGGGAGGAAGCTGAAACTTCGACTCCTCGTCCACTTCGCTGCGCATCATCGACACTTACACTGTTCTACCCACTTGTAAATGTTTGAACGGTTTAAACACTCATTCCCGTACACTTTTAACATCCTTGCATGGATCTCGCTACCGTTAACACATTCTGCGACTAAAAATCTAATCACAGCACGTTTTTCTTCCGCGGTGCAATTCTCAATCGGACTTGACATTTCGAACTGACCGAATTATAGGTTAGGTTTACAAAATCTTGTCAAACAACTGATCAGAAGTCGTTACAAGGATGCCAACTTGAAATATAGAAAGTTTCGTATTGGTTCATTGAATGGCCCTCGTGTGAATACCCTTTCCCTCCATTGTTAATGTGTAGACTGCGGATCTTTATGGAAAATAAAAATGTTCTACACCAATTGTGGGAAGCAGGAATAAAATAAAAATACCTTGTACTTCGCTGTTGTAATTTTCCTTATATTTTTATGAAGTGTAGTAGTAATAAATTCAGTAATTTAAATTCTCATCCATTGATATTTTATAGAAAATTTGATATGGCCCATTTCTCAAAAAACGCATCCGCATATTGTTAACCAATTTATTGTTTTCCCGTTAGAATTATTTACCCTTTTAAAAATTCCATCCTCCAAAAATCTTGTTGATATTAAATCGTCTTGTTTCATTCAAAAAGTGGCAAAATCGAACTTTTAGTATTTTTTTACAATTCCCATCAATTGCAAATTTTTGAAAAAATTTCTTTTCACATCCTGTAGTAAACTAATTGCTCTAGTTTCCCAAAAAAGTTCAAATAATACAGTATGATATTAAAAAAGTTATCGTTTTTTTTAGATCGTGGGAATATTAATTCGGTCAACCGTACATTAATTAAAATTTGCTTCAGAATGAAAAACTAACGCAGAAACGTAAATATTAAAATTTCTAGCATGACTTTCCTCGAAAGCGGACATAGGCCACTTTCAAAATAAAAATTTGTATCTTTCTATTATACAGCTAAATTCCGTTTTACAAAATCTTTGTCATTTTAAATACAGTTACACGAATTAATATTCGGACGCTATAAAAAAGACGATAACTTTTTTAATATTGTGCTATTCGATTTGAACTTTTTTGGGAAGCTAGAGCAATTAGTTTACTACAGAATGTGAAAAGAAATTTTAAAAAAAATTGCAATTTATCAAAATTGTAAAAAAAGTACTGAAAGTTGCATTTTACAACTTTTTTATGTGGGCCTAGATTGAAAATTTAAAAAGTACGTTTTGTAGGTCTGTGTCAATTACATGCACTGTGAAAGTTTCATCGAAATCGGTTGACGGCGGAAAAAACGACAGGCATTGAAAGATGTAAGAATTCTTAGATAACGAACGAAAATCGTGAAAATCTGCAATTTTACCATCTTTATCTTGATTTTGACGAAATTTTCAGAATACGATTAATTAACATAAATCTACAAAACGTATTTCTTAAATTTTCAATATAGGCCCACATAAAAAAAGTAGTAAACTGCAACTTTTAGTATTTTTTTTTACTATTTTGATGAATTGCAATTTTTAAAAAAATTTCTTTTCACATTCTGTCTTAAACTAATTGCTCTAGCTTCCCAAAAAAGTTCAAATCGTACAGTACGATATTAAAAAAGTTATCGTCTTTTTTAGATCGTCCGAATATCAATTCGATCAACTGTACATTAGTCACAGTTCGCTCCAGAATGAAACGCTAGCGCAGAAACGTAAACATTAAAATTGCTAACATGATTTTTCTCGAAAGCGGACACAGGCCACTTTTAAAACGAACGGCTCAGTTATTTCGGGAAAGGCTGGTCGATTGGCTAACCAGCCGTCTCCGATAAATTAATAACCGCTCGGATCTCGGGATTACGTGAGACGGGGTTGGCGCGGGCGAGTGGCGAAAATCAAGATCTCGCGATTCTCGTTCCCGACGTACGGTTGATTAATACCCAGATGTAATTACTGGTCGGAGGAAAGGGTGGGCGCGAGAGAGAGGAATGGGCAGCTCGCAGCTCGCGCCGCTCCGCACCGCTTAAAAGACGAAGAGAGCGTATAAACGTGCCCGTCCAAGATAACAGAGGACGTCCGAGGTTGCCGCGAGAAGGTGGAGGCGAAGAAGAAGAAGAAGGCGGAGAAGGTGGAGGCTGTTAAGCTGCCGAGGGAACGAAATCCTGACAGATTTCATCGTGGGCTGACGTAAACAATTTGCGAATGTAAATACCTGTTGAATATTGAGCGAGAGACCTCGAGGGGCCTCACACCTTACGACCGTTTACCCTTTAAACTTGTGATTACATCCACCACCTTCCACCTACCGCGGCGAACCACGTGTACACACACCGAGAGGTGTATCCTCTTCTCCACCCGGCCGACGTCATTGGCATAAATTATGCGAACATTGTGCTGCCACGGCGCGAGGATCCACGAGACGTGTATCGCAGACCTATCCGTCCGGCTCGCGCGATTCGCAACCACGCGGCCGATCGAGGGCCTCGATAAACTCGTGAGAGATCCTCCCTTTACTCACCCCCACCGTTGCGCCGGCCACATTTAAAATGGCGAGCTTGTTCCGGACTTGTTCGGCTGCGATTCCTACGCGGTTCGCACGATCCTAACATTTTTCCCGTTTTCTTTTTGCTCGCACACTTTGGCGGGACGCGGCCGGCCAACACGATCTACCATTTGTGTTTCGTCGATGGGTGTTGGTGGTATTTAGCGATTGGAACTTCAGCTCGAAGGCTACAGATCTTCGATGACCGTCAATCCTCGGCTTTCGACGGTGGCTCATCTCGGCTCTTTAGGGGACCTAAGAGAGTTACCCTAGTACACTGATTCTTAACACATTACCTACCGATGATTATTCCATAATTGTTGAAAGTCTATGGTTCATGGCTGAGGATTTTTAAAAGAATTCTTCTATAGCAACAGTAAATTCAATCATAAACCAACAACCCAGCCTCAATAATCAAATCTAATCATTTCCTTCGGGATTATTGTGTAAAAGAAGATTTTTAAGCTTCCATTTGGTGCAGCACAATTATTCAAAAGTCTATTAACAGGCTACCGGTAGATAAAGTGTTAATGACTGCGTCTCCTAGACAGACGACACTCGGGTGTGACTGCACACAGTCACCACAGTACACAAGATAGGGGTTTCTTAGTAGTCAAAATCGCTAGATGTAAGATCAATCTAGGGGGCTATTTGCCACGAACGTCCTACTTTTACGTTTACGACGAGTAATTCTTATTATTCAGCAGCATATCGACAGTCACGATAGGCGGCAGCACCGTTGCCTGTCCATTGCTTCTCGCGGCCCCGCTACATGCTGCCGAATAATGAGAATTACAAAATTGCCAACCATAAATGCTATTAGGGTAGCAACTAGCATGGTTCAGCATCCTGCTAATATCTCACATTCATACAATGTCTTCCCTCATCTAGTTCTGGTCAAAATGTCTCCTATTTGGAAACAATGAACCTCCTAGATCAAGCCTTCTGCACGGAACCCAAGAAAGTCACCAGCAAAGGATTGATCCAACAACCAGGGACGTACATATTCCCGGGATCCATCCCCCAATTTGTAATTTCGTTTAAGTTGTATTGTGAGCAGTCTTGGAATTGATTTATTTCTTTAACTTTCAATTTTCCAAGGAGAAAGCAAGGGGTATTGTTCATATTATACAAAGGCGACTTTTCTAACGGTTGCCCAACCAATACCCTAACAAAATTGCTAACCATAAATGCTATTAGGGTAGCAACTAGCATAGTTCATCCTCCTGCTAATGTCTCACATACAAGCAAAGGTCTTTCCTCATCTAGGTTTGATCAAATTGTCTCCCATTTGGGAACAATGAACCTCCTAGATCAAGCCTTCTGCACGGAACTTAAGAAAGTCACCAGCAAAGGATTGATCCAGAAACCAGCGGATCTCCATATTCCCGGGATCCATCCCCCGGATGAAACCACGGAGGATCGTGGATCCTATCGCATTGGGCTGGACAGAGGCGTGTGTCGAGGCTCTGGATTAATTGTTCCACGTTCGAAAGGAACTTAGTATCGATCTCGGTCGAAGATACGTCCGACGGCAGATCCTTGTGGCAGTGCTCGACCGAACGGGCGATTCTCCGGAACGACAGGAAAAAAGAGTGCTAGTCGCGAGGACGATTAATAACGCCCGCGATCGTCGAATCGGGAACGAGCGCCGATATAATTTATCGAGAGAGGCCGCGGTCGCCAGGAAGCGATCTGAAAATAAAGCTCGCCTGGGATGTCGGGCCAATTAGATCGCCGCGGAAGCTCCGCGTACTAGCGCGTACGCGCCGATAAGAACTGGTGTTGGGATAATTGGTTATTTCTCGCAATCGATCGCCGACCTGATAAAGCAATCGACGCGTTGGATAAGCCTGCCGATTAGCCGCGCGTTTAACTGTAACGGGACCAACGGTAACGGGATTCGCGTTAACGGAGCCGATGATTTAGCGACCATGCGAATTCGAGTGTCCAAGGTCGCTTACCCGCCCGACATTTCACTACAGTTTTATGTAAATCACTGAATCTAGTCCCTGTTTTTCAGAAATAACTGATGATTTAGCTGATGATTTAGCGATCATGCGAATTCGAGTGTCCAAGGTCACTTCCCCACCTCACATTTCGCTACAGTTTTCTGTAAAACGCTGAATCTAGTAATTGCCCGGAATCGTCG
>CM052199.1:5439474-5461284 GCA_028455805.1 Lasioglossum figueresi | reverse complement strand
ATTGATGATTTAGCTGATGATTTAGCGACCATGCGAATTCGAATGTCCAAGGTCGCTTCCCCACCCCACATTTCGCCACAGTTTTCTGTAAAACGCTGAATCTAGTAATTGCCCGGAATCGTCGTCCTGTTTTTTCAGAAATAATTGATGATTTAGCTGATGATTTAGCGACCATGCGAATTCGAATGTCTAAAGTCGTTTCCTCGCCCGACATTTCGCTACAGTTTTCTGTAAAACGCTGAATCTAGTCATTGCCCGGATTCGTCGTCCTGTTTTTCAGAAATAATTGATGATTTATCTGATGATCTAGCGACCATGCGAATTCGAATGTCTAAAGTCGTTTCCCCACCCCACATTTCGCTACAGTTTTCTGTAAATCGCTGAATCTAGTCATTGCCCGGAATCGTCGTCCTGTTTTTCAGAAATAATTGATGATTTAGCTGATGATTTAGCGACCATGCGAATTCGAGTGTCCAAGGTCGCTTCCCACCCCTCGTTTCGCTTCAGTTTTCTGTAAAACGCTGAATCTAGTAATTGCCCGGAATCGTCGTCCTGTTTTTCAGAAATAATGGATGATTTAGCTGATGATTTAGCGACCATGCGAATTCGAATGTCTAAAGTCGTTTCCCCGCCCGACATTTCGCTACAGTTTTCTGTAAAACGCTGAATCTAGTCTTTGCCCGGAATCGTCGTCCTGTTTTTCAGAAATAATTGATGATTTAGCTGATGATTTAGCGACCATGCGAATTCGAGTGTCCAAGGTCGTTTCCCCACCCGACATTTCGCTACAGTTTTCTGTAAATCGCTGAATCTAGTCGTTGCCCGGAATCGTTGTCCCTTTTTTTCAGAAATAATTGATGGAAAATCCTTTAAGGACTGCGTCTCCTAGACAGACGACACTCGCGTGTGACTTCACACAGTCATCACAGTACACTCACGCACCGCTGGACCACGTATACGTACGCGAGGATTGCAAGGGTGCGGGATTCCACTCCTGATTTCATAACAATACAAAGACGGGGTTGCTTACTAGTCAAAATAGCTAGACGAAAGATCAAACTAGGGGACTGTTTGCCTCAAAAGTCCTACTTTTACGTTTACAGCGCGTAATTCTCTATTATTCGGCAGCATGTCACGGAGACGCGAGAAGCAATGGACAGTCGACGGTGCTGCCGCCTATCGTGGCTGCAGAATTCTGCAAAATTGCAATTGAATTACACTGTAATTCGGTCATATTGTAATTTATAATCCAGATCTTCGTTGAATTAACTTACAATGTAATTCGTAATCGCAATTGGAGTGCAATTATAAAATACTTTGTAATTATATTACATTAATTACGAATTACGAGGACGAGGAATAGAAAATACGCCGCACAGACAGCAAACAAGTAAATGAAAGAGAAACATAATAATATATCCCATTTCTTCAAAGTTCTAGGCTGTAATTTGGAGAGCTGTATTTCAATTACACATCTGATTGAAATAATCAAGTAATTGAATTAATTGAAAAGTTTGAATTATGTGATTCAGTTACGACGTAGTTGAAATACTATATTATTGAAATACAATGTAATTCAATTGCGTAATTAAATTACAATGTATTTGAATTAGCACAATTCTGCGTGGCTGTCGATATGTTTCCGAATAATTCTACCCCACAAGTGGACAGCTCAGTGAAAAATGTTGCAAACTTCCGCAACAACAATATAAATCAAACAGAACTGAAGATAGTGTCAGGAGACTCTATAACGTATTTAGTGGTTTAATCGACGATGAAAGTTTCGGCCGCGAGGAAGGACAGAGCGATCCGTGTTTACATGCTGTCCTTTTCTACGTTCGGCTTCCTTTGTACTTTCGGCGCGGTAGACTCAGTCACAAATACATACATAACTACTCGAGTAATTCAATTGTAATTCTGTACAACTCTGCAGCCACGATAGGCGGCAGCACCGTCGCCTGTCCATTGCTTCTCGCGGCTCCGCGACATGCTGCCGAATAATGAGAATTACGTGTCGTAAACGTAAAAGTAGGACTTTCGAGGCAAATATCCCCCTAGATTGATCTTTCATCTATCGATTTTGACTACTGCGAAACCCCGTCTTTGAATGATTGAGAAATCAGGAGTACTGTGGCGACCGTGTGCAGTCACGCGCGAGTGTCGTCTGTCTAGGATACGCAGCCCTAAGCACCGTACCTATCCGCCAGCTTCTAGAGAGGTATAGTTGCGCCAGACTGCTGGCGCATGATCTTACTGCGATAGCTCCACTTACCGTCCTGATTCATTCCGTGACCGCCGTCATCTGCACAGAAAAGAAAGAAGACACGTTTACAAACGAACTTCGACATCGTTACATTACAATTGTCAAAATACTTATTCTAAAAATATTTATACATAGTTCTCGATAAATCAAGTCGCGCCGAACAAGGTGGATCGCAAAAGGAGCTGGAGAAATAAACATCGGACGCGGGATCATCGGGAAAAAGGAGTAAGGAAACACGCGCTCGTAAAACTGTCTGGTTGATCAGGCAGAGAGACAGTAGCAAAAATACCGCGGAACATCTACTTAGTTCTGTCCGATGGGAGAATCGGTGGCAATCGGTTTCTCAGCGATTGATCGCCGATATTCGATCGTCGATCCGCCCGAAAAAAATAAGAGAGGATGGGAGTCTAATGTTGCGCGCAGAAGGATCATGACGACTCGCGACTGCGAACGATAGCAGGCTCTCCGGAACGGCTAGCTGCAGCCTATTTGTACCGGTGGCTGGTATCGCTGGATCGCACTGTGTTCTTTTATTTAACCCTATAAATAACCCGCCGCTATCTCAACCCCGAACGTTTTCCTGCTAAAGACGAACACAGACGAGCGCAACGAAATATTACGTGCTGCCAGTCACTCTGCTACGGGGTTGCCACGATGGGAATCCCCACGAGCTATCCGCGGGGCCGGCCGACGGAAAGAATGCTTCGTTATCATACATTCTTTTCAGGGTGTTCGTATCGGTTCATCTTCCTGCGCTACAATCGGACACCTATTTCGCCCAGAATTTATATAATAATCGCGAATGTTGCGTACCAACGTTGTTTTTCTCTACACGGATACCGTAAACTCGTGTTGTTTCGCAAACAACTGTGCTCTGCACGGAGAAATATCGTGCAGGGACACTATTTTTTTCAATGAAAGTACAAAGGAACCCGAACGTAGAAAAGGACAGCGCTGTAAAGTCTTTCCCTGCGTGTGTCCCTGCGTCACGTGACCCGTCCGGCAACGGCGGAGAGAGGGTATCGAATATCTCACCGCGGCAGATTAATTTCATATGCATCGAAACTGTCCGGCAGTGTGAACGAACGCGACGATGAATGCAACGTTGTAAAACCTGCCCCGTGGAAGCCAGCCCCGTCCCCTGAAATTAACAAGTTCATTTCGCAACTCGTGCTTCAGACGCACTCGCACTTTGTCGGCTGGAATGAAAAATTAGCGAGCGGACATGTGTCAAAGGAGATATCGGAAAGAACGTTCTTCTTTGAAGCTCGGGACGCGGTTGCTACCTTTACGGAGTGTCTAATCGTCTTTAGTTTAGAGCACCGTCTTCACATCTCCATGATTTCGCTCCAAGTATCACGATTAACCGGTGCTGTTGCGTAAAATTAAAATCCTGTTGTATTCATTTGCATTTTCTTTTTATTTACGGGACTTTCGCCCAACTCGTTTGTGACATTTTTCTGATTCAAATGACACTGAACACGATATCATTTCAACTGTATTTAGTGGTTTAATCGACGATGCAAGTTTCGGACGCGAGGAAGGACAGCGCATCCTTGTTTACATGCTGTCCTTTTCTACGTTCGGCTTCCTTTATAAATCGACGCGGTAGAATCAGTCATAAAAACATAGTGGCCCTACACGATATTTCTCCGTGCAGATACGTTCGGCTTCCTTTGTACTTTCGGCGCGGTGGTTCTCAGTCATAAAAACATAGTATCCCTACACGATATTTCTCCTTGCAGAACACAGCCGTTTGCAAAATAACGCGACTTCACTGTAGGAGTTTATTTTACATGAGAACGGATTAATCATTTCTACATTACTTCTTATGGGAAAGGTTGGTTTGGTATACGTCCTATTCGATATAAGTCTAAACATCGGGAACGGATTAAGGTTGAATACCGAGGTACCACCGTATTTTTATGGTGACGTCTTTTTTGTCACAAAACATTGTTGTTCCATTGATTTCTACCCTCGCCCCGCAAGTGGACACGTCAGTGAAATGTTGCACACTTCCGCAACAACAATATGAATTCAACAGAACTGAAAATAGTGTCAGGAGACGCCATATTTAATGGTTTAATTGACGATGAAAGTTTTGGGCGCTAGAAAGGACAGCGCGATTCGTGTTTACATGCAGTCCTTTTCTACGTTCGGCTTCCTTTGTAAATCCTTCCTTTGTGCTCCTATACGATATTTCTCCGCGCAGAACACAGCAGTTAGCAAAACAACGCGACTTTACTGTATTTATCAGGTTTCGACTTACCAAGTCGAATTTAAACCAATTGTTGATGCGCATAATTGTTGCATTCCTCTAGAATCGTGCCGAAAGCCTGCATCAATTTGTTTGCCGTGTGTAAAACGGTTAAGACGGACGTTCCCTGTATTGGAGTAGAAGCGATCGAGAAAATTGGTGTGGATCGTCACCCGTGGATCGACAGTGAATTATAGACTTTGTTCCCCGGTATCGGCTCGATCATCCATGGCACTCGTCATCGGCCGCAAGACTAACGTTATCGATCTCCGACGATCGAGATATAGGCACAATGCCCCGAGGTGGTCCTGCGCAATCAATTTAATTCGAATGGCCGGACGTCGCTCAGCGTGAGACGACAAATATTTAGAATTGCATTAACAAAGGCTTAGGTTTGATTAACGTTAACGTCGGCAAATGCAATTATTACCGACCGCGATACAATTTCCTGATATATTGTCCGGCTGATGGGCACGGATCGCGGCGCTCCGATTGTCATTAAATAAATGACCGATCGATCAATCGTTACGATCGAAACGCCCTAACTGGCTCGAACCACCGTAACGCAATAAGCGACGGCGCTCGGATGCATAATTTTGAAAGTTCGTTGCAAATTAACGTCGCCACAAATTGTTGGAGTTCTTCGCGGTTCATTCAGCAGCTGGTTCGTTTTTTAAGATTAACAATTTGTAGAAGCGTGGTCGAGCAAGAAGTTAGACTCGTTGAAAATTAATATCGTACAAATAGATGGAGATTCCTCGTTCCTAATTAATAAATAGACTGCGGATCTTTATGCAATTTATGGATCATGAAAATTTACAAAATATGCTACAACATAAAATTCAATAGTAAACTGAAATTAGTGCAGACAATTTTTATTTTCTAGTAAGATCTCCAGTCTAATAATAATTCCCGCCCGCAAAGGGGTGATAAATTGCTGGAAGTTTAAGTGTGGTCAGTTTGAAAAACATGGGGAGAATTGCTTCAAAACAGCTTCGAGGGCTTCAAACCAGTTTCGAGTGCTTCAAAGCAGTTTCAAAGCAGCTTAGAGTGCACCAAAGTGGCTTCAAACAGGTTAGAGTGCTCCAAAGCAGCTCCAAAGCAGCTTAGAGTGCTCCAAATCGGCTTCAAACCAGCTTGGAGTGTTTCAAAACAACTTCAAGTGCTTCAAAGCAGCTTAGAATGCTCGAAAGCGGCTTCAAAGCAGCTTAGAGTGTTTCAAAACGGTTTCGAGTGCTTCGAAGCAGTTTCAGAGCAATTTCGAGTGCTCCAAAGTGACATCAAAGCAGATTAGAGTGCTCCAAAACGGCTTCAAAGCAGCTTAGAGTGCTCCAAAGCGGGTTCAAACCAGCTTCGAGTGCTCCAAAGCAGTTCATTTTTTAAGATTGACAATTTGTAAAAGCGTGGAAAAATTAAAAGATAGATTCGCTGAAAATTAATATTGTTAAAATAGTGGAGTGTCCTCGTGCCCAATTAATAAATCGTCTATTATTAATAGACTGCTGATCTTTATGCAGTTATGGCTCATAAAAGTGTTCAAGAAGTGCTGGAATATAAAATTCGATAGAATTTTGTAAGATTTTCATTTGATTTGGATCTACACCTGCTCAACTTATTAAAATTGACAATTTATAAAAGCGTGAAGATTAAAATTTACGTAACGATAATAATGCGAAGGATACGTATTCATGAGATTCGTCTGCATCCGTTGTTCCTCCGATGTTAATCGACGACTATTACCTTAAAATATTCTGTTACGATCGATCGCGAGTGAGAAGACGTGTTCATTACTCGATTACGCGCCTGTCCATTTTATTCGATGATTATGATTCCGGCGAATTTATTGAAGGATGATTATTAGTCGTTCACGGATATATTCGATCAACGTCTTGTTGATATTGAACCGGGGAGTGGTCTAAGAAGAAATGCAATTCGAATCGTAATTGAAATATTGGAATGGACGTCGGGATCATTATCAGCCGATTACAGTGATAATAATCTATGACACCTCAGAGGGATGGTGTTTTCATTTCCGAGATAATCAGATTTATTTTCTTTTTGATATTTTGTATTTGTTCAGCTGTAGAAAACACATCAAAATAAATACATTCGAAACGAATCAATTTTTATTATATTTCATGCATATTTAAATTTGATAGAAAATTTCGGTAATTTCAAAGTTAATGTTAGTACTTTCTGCATATTTACAGTAACGTATTTTTTAAATTTTCAATATATGCCTACACACACATAAAAACCTCGTAAAATACAACTTTTAATATTTTTTCTATAATTCCGATCAATTGCAATTTTTGAAAAAATTTCTTTACACATCCTGTAGCGAACTAATTGTTCTAGTTTCCCAAAAAAGTTCAAACCTTGTAGTGCAATATTAAAAAAGTTATTGTCTTTTTTAGAGCGTTCGAATATTAATTCGGGTCACTATGTAAGCTTGACATAAAATTTTGGTAATTTCAAAATTGAAGTTAGTGCTTTGTGCATATTTAAGTTCGACATAAAATTTTGGTAATTTCAAAGTTAAAGTTAGTGCTTCGTGCATATGTAAGTTTGACATAAAATTTTGGTAGCTTCGATGTTAAAATTAGTACGGAACAATTTCGATTGTACTGTATGCAGAATTAAATTTGCAGAAAATTTCGTTAATTTCAAAGTTGGATGACGCAAGATGGTTGATCACATTTGAAAGATGCATAGGTTACTAGTTTAGGTGTTTAGCGGTAACTAGTTGGGCACAAAGTAAGTAGGTGAACTTCGACGGAGGAGTATGTCCTATACGTATGCTCGAAAAGATCGTCGACGAGAAACTCGGGGCAACTTGAGCTAACTCGATTGTTCCGTACGGAACAAGGCGGCCTTTCACGTGGCTCTCGTTCTGTCTTTGATGAAGGATCAGCACGTATCGCCTGTCTTGATGTCCCGCAAGGATAAGATTCAATTAAGTCGATATTGATGCGACGATAAGCACAGGTGGATAACAGGCTCCTCAATGCGCTCGGCGTATCGTTACGGTTTAACGATGAAATTTTATGAAAGTGTTTCTCTCCCTGTCGTCACGGGCCACCGATTTTTCCGCATTTTTCGTCCGCCATTTCTGCCACCAAACACTACTGTGTCGCGTGTGCCAACTAATCATCGATACTTCACAGCAGAAATGCAACAATATTTCATAACAGGATTAAAATTCAGAATCCACAGTAATTCTATTGTGAAAGCAAAAAGTCTGAACTCCGCCATTACACACTGCCACCAAAAACAGTAAATATCGCGTGTGCCAACTAATCATCAATACTTCACACTAGAAATACAATAACAATAATCCTTACAAAAATAACAGGATTAAAATTCAGAATCCACAGAAATTCTATTGTAACAGCAAAAAATCTGAAGTCCGCCGTTACACACTGCCACCAAATACAGTAAATATTCGATGGACACAAGGGCCTTGGTGAGGTTCGTTTATATAGTTCGTAGAGAGACACTTTTTTTGCCCTTCAAAGACCGAGCCGAACGTAGAAAAGGACAGCGCGTGTAAACAGTGACCGCGCGAGGTCGAAGCCCAGCAAAAAATAGCGCACCGATGAGACCGGTTCATGCGATAAATGAAACGTGTTTGTTTCGACTTATTTTTAATGAAATTTCACCAACACATTCCTGCAATTTTTCTTATTAAAATGATACCAAACAAGATATAATTTGGCCCATATTTACTGTACCCAAATGTGAAGCCACGTGTACAATCTCTTATAACAATAACAGGTTATTAAAATTCAGGATCCACAGAAACTCAAAAAATCTGTAATCCGACATTTTGGTGGGCTGGATAGTTCCACTGTTGAGCTGATATTTATTGGCGAAGATTGGAGGCAGTACTCGAGCGAAAATAGCAACGCGTTACAAGTAGAATAATGTATTAGAAATAAAAAGCCTGCTGTAGAAGAAAAGATTTCAGAAGAAGCTGCGATTGCACAAGCTGTCTCTAAGCGTAGCGATAGAAGGTATTCGCACGCCTCATAAATCATCTCCGTGCGAGAGCCCTAACAGTAGGGTGTGCATAAGGAATGTAGAGTAGATTTTTCTGTTGCAAAAACAGCTGCAATCTTTCCTTCCTCGATAAATGTGTCAATATCACGGCCGCCTGATCTAGCATCGAATAAAAACCACATATATTCGCATTCTTCGAGGATTATCTAAACAGATGGTTGATCAGGGCTTCGTTAAGTTTAGGAAGCATTAACATGTCATCGGGACTTTTCATATCGACACTTTATCGTTGCTGCGAGATACAATCATTTTTATAAAACATAAAGGAGGCAGAGGATGGAAAGATAGCGGATATATAAACAGAGGATTGGAAAATAGAATAGTGAGATGACCGATCTTCACGGCCGTCGATAATTACTGGCAACCACGAGAGAGAGAGAGAGAGAGAGGCAGATTTTTCGCGGGCCGAAGACTCGGTGACAGCTAATATCGCTGTCATATTTTTCACCTGATCCCAATAGGAATGTTGTGCCTGCAAAAAGCTCGAGGCACGTGCTTCGCGGAAAGCCACGATAAATCTTCGTCCATGCTCGCCGATGCTTCCATTACGACCTGCAGCAATGACGGTGCATCGTGTTCGCTGAGTCAACTCGGAATTTAGAAATACCTGGTGCCTCGGAGACCCTTCGATTCTCTGCGAACTTGCTCAGAATCTGCCTCGAGTATTATGAAGATCCGAAACGTATGTCTGTGTAGCTACAGTGGATAGAAATTGGTGCAGACAATTTTTATTTTGTCGAAAAATCCACAGTCTAATAATAATACCCGACCGCAAAGGGTTGATAAACTGCTGGATGTTTAAGTGTGGTCAGTTTGAAAAACATGGGGAATGGTTCAAAACAACATCGAGTGCTACAAAGCAGTTTCGAGTACATCAAAGCGATTTCAGAGCAGCTTCGAGTGTTCCAAAGCGGCTTTGAAGCATCTTCGAGTGTTCCAAAGTAGCATCAAAGCAGTTTCGAGTGCTCCAAAACGGCTTTAAAGCAACTTCGAGTGCTCCAAAGTGGCATCAAAGCAGTTTCCAGTGTTCCAAAACGCATTTAAATCAACTTCGAGTGCTCCACAGTGGCATCAAAGCAGTTCCCAGTGCTCCACAGTGTCGTCAAAGCATCTTCGAGTGCTCCAAAGCGGCTTTAAAGAAACTTCGAGTGCTTCAAAGCGGCTTTAAAGCAACTTCGCGTGCTCCAAAGTGGCATTAAAGCAGCTTCAAGTGCTTCAAAGCGGCTTTAAAGCAGCTTCGAGTGCTCCAAATTCTCAACAAACCAGTTTCGAGTGCTCCAAAGTGGCTTTAAAGAAACTTCGAGTGCTGCAAGTTGTCAACAAAGCCGTTTCGTGTGCTCCAAAGCAGGTTTAAAGAAACTTCGAGTGCTCCAAAGTGGCCTCAAAGCAGTTTCGAGTGCTCCGAAGCAGCTTTAAAGAAACTTCGAGTGCTCCAATGTGGCATCGAAACAGTTTCGAGCGCTCCAAAGTGGTACCAAAGCGCTTCCGAGTGCTCGAAAGCGGCTTTAAAGCAGCTTAGAGTGCTCGAAAGCGGCTTTAAAGCAGCTTAGAGTGCTCCAAAGCGGCTTCAAGACAGCTTAGAGTGCTCCAAAACGGTTTCAAAACAGCGTCGAGTGCTCCAAAGCAGCAATAGCTCGAATTGCATGCAGACAATCCCAATTCTGCGTATAAATCCGCAGTAATTAGTAGACGGTGAGAGCAGGTAGAAGTTAAAAATGTTGCAATACAATTTTCAACGGATTAGAATTGTTAAAAGATAAATGGCAGTGCGGTTTCTGTGTGGTGAAACCGATGCGGGTAAATTTTCTTTTTCTATGTATGGATATTACGGTGGCACGCGAGTCAGCTACATGGAAGTGAGTCGATCAAATAGCCAGCATCGACCGGGGAGAAAGAAGCCGAAGAAGTATTCGTGGAATGTCCAGAAGCGTGCTGATACACGGCGAGCGGCGAGGAACAAGTGTCGGCATCGTCAGTGGATCGTTTTTACAAGGTGGACACCGGCCCGACCACGCGGGCAAGAAGAAGATCAATTACGGTGACAAAACACCGATCGGATACCGAGTGCCGAAACTCATTTGTTCCGGTAACTTGCTGATTGAAATTGCTGGGACACGCCGGGAATTTTCGGTCCGTTCATCGATCATTTACACGCGTAATTCACCTACCGCAGTGCACTATACGTACGCTGAATAATCGTAGCACCGTTACAAGTGGAACAATTGTGTTCTCTAATAAGTTAGGAAATTGTTGTTGTGGGGAGCTGTTACTGTTGAAGAAATTTTTGGGTGCATCCCTTATTAAAAGTACGGCACACCGAAGGTATGTTTGTTACATTTTACGAAATCCTGAGAAAGCATTTTTGATGAATTTTCAATTTATAAAGTTGTATAGAATTCTAGTATAATTAATATAAATCTAGGACCGCAGGAAAGTGTCATGGCTTTAATATCTGAAGAGACTAAACTTGTCCTATTTGTCGAACGCAAATTTCATTGTGATTCACAGATTGCTTGGCGACTCTTCCCTGCGAGGATCTTAACATATATTACCCACTGGATTCGTAAGAAGAAACATACGTTTTTTCTTCGACTCCACGTGCATACCTCCGGGTGTTGCAGCTCCGTGATTATGGTGATGGAGCGCCAGGGGGTCCTGTGGATGCGGATGAATGGCGGTCAGGGCACTTCCGGCTGGGTCACCTGGGTTCACCGCGACCCCGACCCCCAGGTGAAGAGCACCATGCTGCGTCGCGTGTGCCGGAAGCTCCATGCTGATCATAGCACGCCACCCTCCTTCCAACCCTCGTCTTCCTTCGTTCCACCCTCCTCCGCAGAGGATAACACCCCGTCAGGCTGTGGACGAGGCGTATGATCAACCCCCCCGTCACCGTCTGCAATCCGAACATTAGAAAACATTAATATAGGATCATAATAAACATGGTAAGCAGCTTTGAAGCAGCTTCGAGTGCTTTGAAGCGGCTTCAAGTGCTTCAAAGCAGCTTGAAAGCAGCTTCGAATACTTTGAAGTGACTTCAAGTGTTTCGAAACGGCCTTAACGAAGCTTCGAGTGCTTTGAAGCGGCTTTAAAGCAGCTTCAAGTGCTTTGAAGCGGCATAAAATGCTTCAAGTGCTTTGAAGCGGCTTAAAGTGCTTCAAAACGGCCTTAACGAAGCTTCGAGTGCTTCAAACCGGCTTTAAAGCAGTTTCGAGTGCTTCGAAACGGTCTAAACGAAGCTTCGGGTGCTTCAAAGCGGCTTTAAAGCAGCTTCGAGTGCTTTGAAACGGCTTCATGCGCTTCAAAGCGGCTTTAAAGCAGCTTAGTGTGCTTCAAATCAACATCAATCACATTTAATCACATTATTATTATCCATCGTAATTTAAATAGTGTGTTATTAAGTTGCACGTGGAAATGATAAGCCGTAAATGCATGAAGATCCGCAGTTTAATAGTCAGAAATAACGTCGGCGACATAAATTACTATGAATGTTCTAAAAATTATGGAAATTGAAATGAGGATGCGTTAATGCACGTGTATTTGAGTGCACATGTACACGTATACACGTGTGTTATTAGTACACGTTGAAGACTACGATCTCTAATACGAACAAAGTTTTGATCGAGATTCTCGGCGATGGCGCAAGAATGGCCGCAGACAATGGTGTCCGGGCTTTCGGTAGCTTAAAGTCAGCGTATCGCGGGCGTGCAGAGCAACGGAAAAATAAGTCTCGGTGGTCCAGGCCACGGTGGAATCGGCTTTGCCACGCTTTTTACGCCCGCGGTCGATGATTTCTTCGTTCCTTTCTACGTAATGGCCCGGCGGCCCGATCTTTTTTGCTTATTACGGCGGAGAAGAGTCCGCCACGCCGCGAGAACAGGCTCGACGCTAGCCACGAGCGATTCCCGGATGAATGAAAGGATGAATGGAGCGTCATTTCGGGCTACGATAGTCTGGTTTCTCGACCCAGATGCTGGGCCCTGCCTTGTCTCTTTTTAATGCTGACCGGCGGAGGAATCGATTCCCATGATTCGAACATCCGCCGCGTTGGACCTAAATTGAATTCCTACAGTCTATTTGCTCGCATTGTTATCGAGGATGTACCCGTTCGGTGTACAGCTGTCTATGAAATATGAAAACACACGAACAACGACGAAATATTCGGCTGGCGAGAAAGTAATTTCGGTATTTCAAGCTACGAACTTTAATATTTTTTATATTCTCCATTTAGTTCGATGATCTTTCGCCATCTTTCCGGTAGCTTGAAAAAATTCCGAAATTACGTTCTTACGAACCCGATAGAATTTTATTTACCAGCCGTCGACCATGTCCGTAGATGCAGTCACGCGTTTAGCATGAGTTTTCGTAATTGCGTAAACTATCCGTGTTATAGTGATAAGGATCGACCCACGAGCTTCGATGCCGACCCGCGAA
This sequence comes from Lasioglossum figueresi, assembly GCA_028455805.1. Lineage (NCBI taxonomy): Eukaryota > Metazoa > Arthropoda > Insecta > Hymenoptera > Halictidae > Lasioglossum > Lasioglossum figueresi. Next base: position 5,448,271 of record CM052199.1, on the reverse strand, counting down.
TTCTTCGCAAATGACGGCGATATTTCCCGGAGCACACTCGGCCCCGTTGAAGCGCATGTTTACACAAGTATTGGATCTCCGCGGGAACCGAACCTCCCGACGATTTACCATGTTCCGCTAATAAAACTAATAAAACTGCGGCACAGTTAGGGCCTGTAAGCACCGCAGAGTCTTCCGTTCCCGCGGCCGGAATTGCGCGAGAGGAACGGCCAGGCATGGAGGATGAGCCAGCCAATCGTCATTGAGCGTTCGCCGGTCATCCGTGAAATTCGAAGTGGCTCCCGCGTTCCGCGGGAAATTCGCAGGCCTCCCTTGTGGGAGTGGAGACGCCGCTCTTAGTCATCCCGGTAAAGCTTTCCTTAGGCCACTTCGCGAGCTCAGGTATTACTTCGGTACTCTTGCTACAGTGAATTGAAAGTATCTTATGAGAAAGATAGACTTCGGACTGCATGAAACTGATTACCACCGCGCCCCTCAAACGCAACAATTTGTAGACATCTGATACTCGCGAAGATCAAGATACTTGACATTTAAATCCAGAGTTCGAAACTTGGTTAAACAGCCAGCGAGGCCGAGAGGTCGCCCTATTCAATCCTGCTGCATCGGCGTGTAAAAACTGAAAGAGGCAGCTTTTAAGCAGCTTCGAGAGTTTTTAAGCGGCTTTAAAGCAGCTTCGAGAGCTTTTAAGCGGCTTTAAAGCAGCTTCGAGCGTTTTGAAGCGGCTTCAACGAAGCTTCGAGTGCTTCAAAATGGCTTTAAAGCAGCTTCGAGCCCTTTGAAGCGTCTTCAAGTGCTTGGAAACGGCTTTAACGAAGCTTCGAGTTCTTCAAAACAGATTTACAGCAGCTTCGAGCGCTTTGAAGCGGTTCAAGTGCTTCAAAGCGGTTTTAGCGAAGCTTCGAGTGCTTCAAGATCAAGATACTTGATACTTAGATCCAGAATTCGAAACTTGGTTAAGCAGCCAGCGAGGCCAGGGTATCGCCATTTTCAATCCTGCTGCATCGGCGCGTGAAAACTGAAAGATGCAGCTTTGAAGCAGCTTCGAGTGCTTTGAAGCGGCTTTAAAGCAGCTTCGAGCGCTGTAAAGCGGCTTGAAGTGCTTCAAAGCGGCTTTAAAGCAGCTTCGAGCGCTTTGAAGCGGCTTCCAGTGCTTCGAAGCGGCTTCAACGAAGCTTCGAGTGCTTCAAAACGGATTTACAGCAGCTTCGAGCGCTTTGAAGCGGTTCAACTGCTTCAAAGCGGTTTTAGCGAAGCTTCGAGTGCTTCAAGATCAAGATACTTGATACTTAGATCCAGAATTCGAAACTTGGTTAAGCAGCCAGCGAGGCCGGAGGATCGCCATTTTCAATCCTGCTGCATCGGAGCGTAAAAACTGAAAGAGGCGGCTTCAAGTGCTTCGAAACGGATTTAAAGCAGCTTCGAGCACTCTGAAGCGGCTTCCAGTGCTTCGAAGCGGCTTCAACGAAGCTTCGAGTGCTTCAAAACGGCTTTACAGCAGCTTCGAGTGCTTTGAAGCGGCTTCAAGTGCTTCGAAGCGGATTTAACGAAGCTTCGAGTGCTTAAATTTCGAGATACTTGATACTAAAATCCAGAGTTCGAAACTTGGTTAAGCAGCCAGCGAGGACGGAGGATCGCCATTTTCAATCCTGCTGCATCGGCGCGTAAAAACTGAAAGAGGGAACGTCACGGAGAGGAAGCAAGAAAGGAAAGCGAATGCGATCCCGTGGGTTTAGCAAAAAGCCGGGAACTTATCGGAAATGAGGACGAGGATGATTGTTTAGCTCGTAACCCCCCAACCAGCCCTCCTCTCCCTGAGACGGGTAAGGTTCTCTGGTGCGAGTACTCTAGTCGAAAGGGGGCTCGTGCTACCAGAGATCGCGGGCTCTCCTAATGGACCCTGGAATGTAGCTAGAACGCCGAGTAAACGTCAGGTAAAAGCCGGACGATCATTCGATGCGAGAGGGGAGAAAGGAGGCGGCCCGGTGCAAGACTTCGAACGGCCTTAAGTAAAGCAAAGTGGGTGAGTCGTCGACGGGCAAAGTACACGTAAAGACCAGGCTCTGGCGTTCGGCCGTTCCAAGAGAGAAGACTTCTCTCCGGTAGACTCGGGAAACACTCGGGGTTCCGTCTGTGAACCGTGGGAGTCGGGGAGCCCGGTCTGCCCGAGCTCTCTGTGTACGCACTCGCTAAAACCATTGTTTATGGCAACGCTGAACGTTCGCGTACTTTACTAACTAGCCTCCCTCCCGGTCTGCCCGATGCTGTTTAGAGACCGGCCGGAGCTAACTGTCAGTGCTGGATGAGGAAACGAGCCGAGGAGTCCGCCGCGGGAACACGCCGCTGTTTGCGTAAGCGGCCGGAAGGATTCTCGCGTGTGGTCGGCAACTGCGGGAAGAAACGGGCCCGGCACTACGCTACAATTTGTTTTTCGCGGGCTGGCTCTGTCTAGGGGTGCCGAGGGTTCTTTGTTTGCTCTCGCTCGAAGATAGTCGAGTCAATACACAAAATATAATATCCCGAGATTTTAAGACTTTCATCTGCTGACTCGATTCAACATTCCAGATGAGTGGATCTCCATCGATGTTTGCTTGGAATCCGTCTGGAGAATCGCGATGGTCCTAAATCTGTCTACTTCGATTCACTGTGGAACAAGTATAACACGAAATGGGACCCACGCAAATGTTTATGTAGCTTCAGTAGATTGGAATTAATGCCGACAATTTTTATTTTGCATACAAATCCACAGTAAAGCAGCTTAGTATGCTTCAAATCCACAGTCGAAGCAGCTTAGTATGCTTCAAATCCACAGTCGAAGCAGCTTAGTATGCTTCAAAGCTGCTTCAAAGCCGCTTAGTATGCTTCAAATCCACAGTTGAAACAGCTTAGTATGCTTCAAATCCACAGTCGAAGCAGCTTAGTATGCTTCAAAGCTGCTTCAAAGCCGCTTAGTATGCTTCAAAGCCGCTTAGTATGCTTCAAAGCCGCTTCAAAGCCGCTTCAAAGCAGATTAGTATGCTTCAAAGCCGCTTCAAAGTAGATTAGTATGCTTCAAAGCAACTTCAAAGCAGCTTGGTATGCTTCAAAGTCGCTTCAAAGCAGCTTAATGTACTTCAAACAGCTCGGTCTGCTTCAAAGCAGCTTAATGTACTTTAAAACTGCTCAGTCAGTTTCAAATCAGATTAGTCTGCTTCAAATTAGTTTAGTCTGCATCAAAGCAGCTTACAATTAGTGTACTTCAAAGCTGCTTCGTCTGATTCAAAGCAGCTTTGTGTGGTTCAAAGCATCTCCGACAGCTTTAAAGCGGCTTCGAGTGCTTCAAAGCGGCTTCAAAGCAGCTTAGAGTGTTTCTCAGCGGTTTGTAGCAGTTTGCTTCATCGAAGTTAGCAAAAGGGACACCAATAATCGATGTGAAACTGAAAGGAAACGCAGACGAAGACTACTCGTGATCAGACAGTCAGGATTATAACCAGCCTGATACCGGATTGTGTCCGAGGCTGGCCGGTTAACGTCCGTTTTAATTATCCCGAGTGTTCCCAAGCGGAGTTTAAGCACCAGCGGGAGCTTCTTTTTCATTTTCGTTCTGTAGACAACGCACCGCGCGGCTCGGCTCGTATTAATGTAGATATATGCGTTTGTGAATTGCCCGTGTACCGGTACCACGTGCGCTCCCGCGGTGGCCAAGTACGGGTAACGGGGTTAATGAGCAACGTAAGTGATCTTTTTGTTCGCTGAAAGCTCGATCGAGCGCCGATGCTAATCCCTGGCTCGCAGATTGCGTTGACGAAGGGGAGAGGTTGAATATTCATGCGGAGATCTGTTCGCGTGCTTGCGACCAGAGCGTAGCACAGCGAAGAGGATCGGAGCGAGAGTCGGGCGCGATAATTGCCGGTCGATTGCCGGGAAAAACTGGACCTGTCCGTCCGCGAATCTTCAGATTATTATGCATTATTTATCTGCACGGTCGTTACCCCCAAACTAACGTGTTGATGAACTATCGTTAACATAACGGTAGGCCAGTAGGACCGTGATAGAGGTCTGACAATGTTGAGGAAAGAGTAATTTCCGACCATGCCGGGATGATAGGGTATCATTACTAGACTGCGGATTTTACGGAATTTTGCTATAAACGCGTAAAGATCTGCAATCCACACGTCGCCCTCGAAGTTTCTGGAATCGAATCATCAAAATCCTCGACCTTCGAAGCAAAGTAACAGCCCGAGTCGACGCAGTCCAGATAGCTCACGCCTCCGTCGGTCAATAATAATCTTTTTGCGCGGTATCGATCCGAGTGTATCGCCAGTAAAATGCCCCGGCCGCGAATAAAACGGGAGACACACGCACACAAACACACGCGCGCGTGCACAGACGCGAGTCGTTTAAAAGGAAAAAGATCGAAGGTACGGGAGAAGCAACGATCACCATTAACAACGATATTCCCGGTTTCCGTCTTTACGATCGGAGCCGGCCACGTGAGAAAGAATGCAACACGGAAGCTGGAAAATCCTCGCTACGCTCCCCATATTGATCATCACCGGGATGCCTCGCATTCCGTCCGGCCGATTCGAATAAATTAATAAACATGACCGAGCGAGTGGAGGGGGAAAAGTAGAAGAAGAAGACGCGCCGCAGGATTCCACGAGGACTTCGAAATCCCACGGGTGATCGGGGAAGCGAATCCTTTCCGAGGATCCCATCAGAAAATACCGAACGCGTTCCTTTATGGCCCGTCCAACGTTGCATAATGTATCGGCGTTTTCGCGTGAGACTCGGTTTCGAGTGTTATCCTCGGCGAACACCAATCCTCGGGGCGTCTGTCCGTGCAAGGACCAATTCCATTGTGGAGGCGAGCTGTTTCCAGGCGTGTGCAGCCACACCAACCACCGAGCAGAATTGTTCCTCGCTCGAGCAATTTCTTGATGCATATTGTCACGCGTTGTTAAGCCCCGAGAGCACCGCCATTACGGGCCCGGGACCCGGGATCCACGATGCAACCACCGCGCATCCGAGTTCCACCAACCTCCGGAGAAACACGCGGAGGATCCACTAGCTAGCTGCACGTTCCGCCAGCTACCGGGCGCGTCGCTGCCGCATCGATGGCCCGAGTCTGGCCCGAGATTGGCCCGACTACAGTGCCGGACAAAATGATAGGACATTCGATGTATTTGTATATTTCGTATAACGCAATAGGATATATGTACATATTACACGCCATGTATATTAGATAATGTCCTTCAAAGTATCCATATAGAATTGCAAGTTTGTGTTTTGTACACAAACGAAATTAGAGGTAGAATGTAAACATGGGCTGACTTTGCTCGGTCAAATTGATGGGACGCACGTAATATTTTCTGTTATTATGTACTCTGGCAGTAATCTGTCAGCAGTGACTAGAAGCAGACGTGCAAATTTTTCAGTTATCCACAACATTTGTGCCATTCAAGTTGAAACGGGTCGAGGAAAGCAATTCGACAAAAGTGAAACCGTCCGAATTTTGTTATTGCGGTCACAAGATCAAACTGTCAAACTGTCACGTTGTGTATAATGTCTTAAAAATTCCGAAAATCTACGGAAAAAAGGAAAGTACTGGCGGACGTGTCACACTACGCGTAGCTTCTAATTATAAGGGAACTGCAAGAAATATCGCTGAAGAAGCTGGTGTTTCAGCTAACGTAATAACTGTTCGACGTATTCTCCAAAGCAGTAAACAAATTAAACGAGAAAAACTGAAAAGAAAACCTCGTCTAAGCGAGCAACATAAAGAAGCTCGTTTAAAGTTTGCACGCGATCGTGTTTTGGGGAAAAAGAAGTGGAGAAATGTGATATTTAGCGATGAAAAGAAATTTAATTTGGACGGTCCTGAAGGCTGGAACTACTATTTCCACGATCTAAGGAAAGAAGAACAATATTTAAGCCGTCGACAAATTGACGGCGGAAGTGTCATGGTGTGGGCCGGTATTGGACATCGGGGAAAAACTGACATAAATTTTTTATCAGGCCGTGTAAACAGCACAAAATATCTCGAATTAATAGGCGATCGGTTAAATAAGCACGCGACTCGTATTACAACCAGTACGTTTATTTTTCAACAGGATAATGCTGCGATACATAACGCAAGATGTGTTAAGACTAATTTTAGTTCTAAAAATGTGACATGCCTCGAGTTCACCCGACCTTAATAGTATTGAAAATATATGGGCAGAACTTTCGAGAAACGTTTATGAGAATGGAAAACGGTAGAAAGATGTAACGGAATTGAAACAAAGTATTGTTACAAATTGGAGTCTTTTAAGACAAAAACATATTTAAAAATTGTTTAAATCAATTCCTAATCGCATAGCAGATGTTATACAGCGAAAAGGTGGTTTCACTAAATATTTAATTTGGAATTCAACAAAATATTTCTGTTCAAACAATTGTATTTTTTAATAATGTTCTATCATCTTGTCCGACTAAAATCAATACATGTCTACATTATTTTCTCTAATTTCTTTCGTGTACAAGATACAAACTTACAATTCTATATGGATACTTTGAAGGACATATCTAATATACAGGATGTGTTATATGAAATATACAAATACATCAAATGTCCTATCATTTTGTCCGGCACTGTAGCTAAGCTGCCAGCATCGCCTCGGACTATCACTGTTTACGCAAGCTAACAATCATCGTCGCATTCCCGCGGAAATCGGAACACATTCCCGACGTCTACCAGATTCGCGCGATGTCAACAATCCCCCGGTTTGAATGGAGACAAATTAATTTTGTTTCCATTTATTTTATTGGCGACGGGACTTACAGTTTATTGAACCTTTGCACTCCTTCGTCGAATGTGACTCGACATCGGAGAACGGTAGATGTGGCTGCTTTTTACTTTACCGGACTCAAAATTTGTGCCTTTCTCCTATAAATTATGATGTATTTGGTATGTAATCCAGTAGATTTGTACCCGGGGATCCTGCAGATCTAAGTTTCAATCCTGTAGGGTCAATGGTTCAGGACTTATGCTTGATTAAAGTTGTTCATTATTTAGTGTTTTTGACAGGTTAGGGCGCCGCCATATTGGTTTGTAGCGACGATCGAACCGCTAGGTGGCAGCATAACTCCTCAAACATCGATCCTACAGGATCGAAACTTCGACTGCAGCCGCCCAGGGTACAAATCTACTGATTTACATACCAAATACATCGTAATTTATAGGAGAAAGGCACAAATTTTGAGTCAGCTAAGGTAGATTTTACCCAAAGATGTAAATGATACGTGTTTTTATATATATTTGGGTTCTTCCTTTACTTATTTAAGTCTTATTTTTTAGTTAACACATAAATAGTAAGGTGGGGTCTCTTAGACCCTGGCGAATGAATGTCATAAATAGCCTCGTTTTTACTAAATTTGGGATACAGAGTAACACAGGATAAAAAGTAAACAAACAGATTTAATTTTATTCGTACAAAAATTCTTTCCAGAAATCTGAAGCTGAGTCTCTGAGATCCCACATTACCTTGCGAAGGTTAAGAACGAATATAAGTTCCACAAATAAAAGATTACAACAAAGTTCGAGAGCTATATTTAATATAATTAATAAACAGAATTGTTTAAAATTCAAATGTAAAACGTAAATTTCAAATAATACACTTAAAATGGTGGGAAGTTGTTGACAACGAAATTGAAAAATAATTCGTAGGTGGGTTTAGGACTTTAGAGAAAATATTTCAATGAAGGTGTACGGTGAAACGAATGGCGAATGTGTTACAATTATTATATTTCTGTACGAGTCGTTTGAAGAATGTCCATTCTAATTACGAATTGTGTACTGTAGTACGCGTACGTGAAATACACGTGAAGTAGGGATCTCTAATTCTAATTTTCGTAACCACACAACTAATGTTCGTCCTAACCACAATTTTCGTAAATGTTTCGTAGATGATTACGATTTCAATGAATTTAGTAACAGAGTCGGAATACTCGGTGGATAAAAGGATTTAATAAAAGATCCATCGAATGATAAAAGATTGAAAATTGCGTTCGTTCGATACGGACCTTGCGTGGCGCCGGCTTCGAGACATCGATGCGTGGTAGGCGGTGTGCTGCATCGGTCGCCTTGTACACACAGCGACGAACGAACGCGTACGGTGCGAGAGCCGCGGACAGTCGTAAACGCAAGACAGAGTTATTCGCAGTGCGTTTAGAGGTCTTTAAGTATTTATTGGGTACTTGCTATGTTTATTATGAGCGGAAAGAATTAATCTGTTCGACCGTTGAAAGTGAATTATCCTGTTATACCTGTACCTGTATGTACTCGATTCCCATTCCGAATCTTTTCATTCGCGGAATGCTGGTAGGTATAAAAGTTCGCTTTTAATACGCCAGTTATTGAATGTACGATCACGGACGAGCAATGCAGTCGTAATAATTATGGTCTCGACCCTTTCAGAAATAAAACGACGCGCCTGAAAAATGCAGATTCACAATTTTTGCCCCTTTTCGAAAAATTCATTCATTGTATTATTTATTCATTGTATAATTTCATTGTATTATTTATTCGTTGTATAACGTCATCGTATAATTTCATTGTATAAATTCATTGCATTATTTGTTCATTGTATTATTTATTCATTGTATAATTTCATTGTATTACTTATTCATTGTATAATTTCATTGTATGATTTATTCGTTGTATAACTTCATTGTATAATGTCATTGTATTACTTATTCATTGTATAATTTCATTGTATGATTTATTCGTTGTATAACTTCATTGTATAATGTCATTGTATTATTTATTCATTGTATAATT
>CM052199.1:5399688-5424610 GCA_028455805.1 Lasioglossum figueresi | reverse complement strand
TCAGAAAAATGACAACGATAAAATTCAAATATAATATCAATGAAATTATAATATTCACAAAAATGACGATACAAAAATTCAGGAAAGTGACAACTTTAAAATTCGAATAAAACATAAATGAAATTATAATATTCACAAATGTGATGATTCAAAAAATCAGAAAAATGACAACGATAAAATTCAAATATAACAAATGAAATTATAATATTCACAACAATGATGATGCAAAAATTCTGACAAATGGCAACGATAAAATTCAAGTATAATATTAATGTAATTTTAATATTCACAAAATTCAGGATGAAAAATTTCATCCAAATGACAATGTTAAAATTTAAATATAACAAATGAAATTATAATATTCACAAAAATGACGACGCAAAAAATTCAGAAAAATGACAACGATAAAATTCAAGTATAATATTAATGAAATTTTAATATCCACAAAAATGATGATGCAAAAATTCTGACAAATGACAATGTTAAAATTCAAGTATAATATTAATGAAATTTTAATATCCACAAAAATGATGATGCAATAATTCTGACAAATGGCAACGTTAAAATTCAAGTATAATATCAATGAAATTTTATTATTCACAAAAATGACGATGTAAAAATTCAGAAAAATGACAACGATGAAATTCAAGTATAATATCAATGAAACTTTAATATCCACAAAAATGACAAGGAAAAAATTTAGAAAAGTGACAACGTTAAAGTTCAAATAGAACATAAATGAAATTATAATATTCAGAAAATGATAATTCAAAAATTTCGAAAAATGACGACGATAAAATTCAAGTATAATATGAACGAAATTATAATATCCACAAAAATGATGATGCAAAAATTCTGACCAATGGCAACGTTAAAATTCAAGTATAATATCACTGTAATTTGAATATCCACAAAAATGAGAACGAAAAAATTCCGAAAAATCGTGCACGGACACCTAATGATAGAGTTCGACGACACAAAGAGCTGAAGAGATGCTCAAATGAAGCACACGCTCGTGCGGCAAGAATTGATCAATAGTTTCTTGCTCGTTCGCCAGTTCCGTTATTGCTCGAACATTTTGTTACAGCGTTGATCTCGATCGTGGTAATTACCGATCGTATACACCTCGATCTACGCAACACAAGTGGCGTGACTCAACCCGCAAGCATTTTCAGTTGAAAAGTTACTCGGACATATGTATACGTACCTCGCCGGCAACTATCTAATAGTACTTTATACCGGAGAGTTCGTACTAGAAATCGTCGGCGTCCATTACCGGATTAGAGAACATACAGTTTGACAGGACTTGTTTCTGTTGGTTTAGTACGGTACGTGTGCTCGAAGGAGAATAGATTTCAGGCAGCCTTGGCTGGTTGATTAGCCCAGAAGATACGCGTATCTGACACGTAATAAGGCGACCTTGGTCGGAGGCGGGTGGCACAGGAAGTCGACAAGGTTTTTATCGTACCCGACAGTCATTGTTGCTCAGGCTAATAAGCGAACGCCCTGAATTCCTCAAATAGGTGGATGGGCAAAGCCCCACAGCTTGCCAGAACTTCAACAAATTCAATTATTTGCAATAATTCATTTCATAATCATATTATTCGCAACCCTCCGCACTCGAAACACTATTTTAACCATCTACCGTACTTTTTCTTATACAGTTTCAGTGATTATAACGTATTTATGCAGAACAATGTCGTAGAATGGAGAAGAAAATGTATATTCTTTCTATGGCTACATTTATTTCAAAGCTTATATATTGATTACAAACGAATCAAATTTTATTTCATGTAAGATGAAACGCGTAACATTCATATTGGGTGAACTTCACCGTACCGGGCTCAAAATTTGTGATTTTCTCCTGTAAATTGTGATGTACAGTGCCGGACGAAATGATAGGACAAACTTTTTCGTGCAACGAATATTTTGGAAGTCATGTAGGTGTGCAAGTTGCGCGAACTACCCTGTATACGGCTGTTAGTCTACTTGAAAATGAAATGTCACGAAACGAATAATAAAATTTCATTAGAAAATGTTGTTTATTCCATTTTACGACTGTTCCTGTATGGAAATTTTATACATATGAACAATATAGAACCAACACGCTCAGAGTCTTCAGTATTGTCTACTTAATTAGCTATAGAACATTTGAAATTTAAGTCCCCAATTGACAAGGGAATGCAATAGAGGGTTAAAATAAATGTAGCCATACAAAAATTATAAATTTACTCTCCTCTACGACATTTTTCGGGACGAAGACGTTCTAATCGCTGTAACTGTAAAAGAAAAGGTACTATCATTTTGTCCGGCACTGTATTTGGTATGTGATTCAGTAGATTTGTACCTTGGGCGGCTGCACTCGATGTTTCGATTCTGCAAAGTACCGGCAGAGAGAGAGAGGGTATTCCCCTAATCTGGCGACGCTGGAAGGTGTTCCAATAATGCGACGAATGAATCTTTCTTGTAGAAATAAAAAAAAATAAATATCACAGAATTTTGCACACGGTTACCGAGGAAGCGTAATGCGAGTAAGCCTCCTCCTCCCCCTTCTTCGAGGGGGTTGTATATCTCTCGCTGGAAATTCTGTAGCGGTCTTAACGAGGTGCCCGTTCGACGGAACTTTAGCACTTGTGGCACGCACCATTGCGCCAAACGGCCGCGTATAGAACGCACCGCTTGTTTAACAATCATTATTTGCGAGAGACCGTAGGTATCCGACGGTATCGCGGCCAGATCAGATCGAATCTCTTTGCGGCTCGATTCGACCGTATTGTGTTCCTCCCCGCCGTCCCCGCCGCGTCGACGACAGCCATCGGGTCCCACAGAGATCCGCGCGCATAAACCACCCTGACTAACTTTTCGATACGGCCGTTCTTTTCCACTGAAAATTCGCCGTTGGAAAATCATTTTCGTTATCGTATCCCGAGTCTTCAATTCTGTTAATCTTCGCATCGTTTAAAACCAGTAACGACTCACTTTCGTTATAAATGCGTAAAATCTGCAGAAATTACGTTCCGAACGATTTAACAAAATTAATTATAAGAAATTTTCAATCGCGCTCGGAGCTATTCTTATAAATTTTTCCATTCTGTATTTTTCCGCTTCTGAAACTAACAATATAGTATCCTTTTAATCTTTGCATTGTTTAAAACTAAGAACGACTCGATTTCGTTATAAATGCGTAAAATCCGCAGAAATTACGTTCCGAACGATTTAACAAAATTAATTATCAGAAATTTTCAATCGCACTCGGAGCTATTCTTATAAATATTACTATTCTGTATTTTTCCATTTCTGAAACTAACAATATAGTATCCTTTTAATCTTCGCATTGTTTAAAACTAAGAACGACTCGATTTCGTTATAAATGCGTAAAATCCGCAGAAATTACGTTCCGAACGATTTAACAATATTAATTATCAGAAATTTTCAATCGCACTCGGAGCTATGCTTATAAATATTACTATTCTGTATTTTTCTTTCTGAAACTAACAATAATTTGAACAATAATTTATTATTAGGTCGCTTGGAAAATCATTTCGTTATCATACCCCCACTCTTCAATTCTTTTAATCTTCGCATTGTTTAAAACTAAGAACGTCTCAATTTCGTTATAAATGCGTAAAATCCGCAGAAATTACGTTACGAACAATTTAACAATATTAATTAACAGAATTTTTCAATCGCACTCGTAACTATTCTTATAAATATTTCCATTCTGTATTTTTCCTTTTCTGAAGCTAATAATAATTTAAACTATAATTTATTATTAGGTCGCACGGAAAATCATTTCGTTATCATACCCGCACTCTTCAATTCTTTTAATCTTCGCATTGTTTAAAACTAAGAACGACTCAATTTCGTTATAAATGCGGAAAATCCGCAGAAATTACGTTCTGCACGATTTAACAATATTAATTAACAGAATTTTTCAATCGCGCTCGGAGCTATTCTTATAAATTTTTCCATTCTGTATTTTTCCGCTTCTGAAACTAACAATATAGTATCCTTTTAATCTTCGCATTCTTTAAAACTAAGAACGACTCGATTTCGTTATAAATGCGTAAAATCCGCATAAATTACGTTCCGAACGATTTAACAATATTAATTATCAGAAATTTTCAATCGCACTCGGAGCTATTCTTACAAATATTACTATTCTCTATTTTTCTTTCTGAAACTAACAATAATTTGAACAATAATTTATTATTAGGTCGCTCGGAAAATCATTTCGTTATCATACCCCCACTCTTCAATTCTTTTAATCATCGCATAATCTTATAAATCTTATAAACTTTTAGTCTTATAAATATTTCCATTCTGTATTTCTTCTTTTCTGTAACTAACAATAATTTGCAGAAATAGTTAATGTTTAATAATTGTAAACTTGAGAAACTATTGCAACTTACATGAAAATATTGAGAAAGATGCCTAGTCTTTTCACGCGTGGATGATGTTTGTCCGAGTCGAAAAATTTTGTTTAAAAAAAGAATGGAGGCAATTGGTTGTCGATGGAAATGCGCGGTCGCGTTTATCCTCGACCTCCACGCGGTATCGCGACGTCTATCATCTTCCGCGACAATGGACAGCGGCGTGACGCCGACGAAAAACGTCAAAGCGACCTGATTTTCCCTCAATTACCCTCGTAGCCCCCGGACACCGGGCGGATGCAAGTCGAGTGGAAAAAAAAAAGGAAGAGGAGTTTGACGTCCGTTCGGTGCATCCGGCACACGGGGAACCCGTGACGCAACCGGGCCCGAGAGTGAAAAGGAAAGGCAGGACGAGGGTTCGACAATGCAGAACCGATTTGCACGAAATCGTTCCGAGAAAATCGGCCGGCGCCGACTAGTCTGTGCCGATAGATTCACTCAAATTTTCGTCCTTCTGCTCCGACACTAAAAGTACAACATTTTTGGGACACCTTGCAGGTTCGGAAGAAATGTTTTGACTCGTGATGAAGGTTTTTAAGTAAACCTACCACGGCCAAATGACCGGTTTTATATTTAACAATTATCGAGATTATATAAATCCATTTATAGAACATAATGGAATTAATTTGGCTGTTCTTTACTTCACCGGACTCAAAATTTGTGCCCTTCTCCTATATATTATGATCTTTCTGGTATGTAATCCGATAGATTTGTACCCGGGAACCTGCAGATCGAAGTTTCGATCCTGTAGGATCAATAGTCCAGAAGTTATGGTCGCTTAAAGTTGAGCCAGTTGCAGTTTTTTGACGGGTAAGCACGCCTCCATATTGATTTTTAGTGACGATCGCGCGCCGCTTACCGAACAGAACCGCTAGATGGCAGCACGGGCACGCGTTAATGCTGATAATATACAGCTGGTATTGCGATTATTGTTTGATTTTTGGAAGACATGGCCACGATATTGCGTTTTAACTGGTCTGTGTTAGGTTTGGGTTAGGTTTGGGTTAGGTTTTTGCAACATTTTCCGAGATATTTTCTCTATGTTACCGATATTACTGTGTATCCATGCTACGTCACTACGAACCAACATGACGGCGCCCTTACCTATCAAAAACACTGCAGATTGCTCAACTTTAATCAAGCATAACTCCTCAACCATTGATCCTACAAGTTCAAAACTTCAACTGCAGCCGCCCAGGGTACAAATCTACTGAATTACATATCAAATACATCGTAATTTACAGGAGAAAGGCACAAATTTTGAGTCCGGCACGGTAAAATTCACTCGATATGAATGTTAAGCATTAAAATAAATGTAGTCATAGAAAAAATATACATTTTCTTTTCCCTTCTACGACATTTTTGTGCATAAAGACGTTTTGGTCACCGTAACTGTATAAGAAAAGAATATTATTAACTTTATTTAATAATGATACACCGACCAGAATGACGATCCATCGACTGTTTACTTCAGTGTCGCGTGACGCTTCATTCACGGTCGTGATACTTCATTTTCCTGCGCTGCTACATTTACGAGGCTTGATAAACACGAAGTTTTCTTCGACGTTCTATTAAACGGTACACTTGTGTCGCCCAAGATAGCAGATCCAGATAAATGGCAAGCTTAATTTTATTCATATAGCCTCGGATTAAAAATGGATGGATATATCCGTGCGATAGATAAACGGGATTGAATTCGTGAGCGGCGTACAGAGATATATTGAAATCAGCCAATCCAGTTTTTTGACTGAAACGAAACGATCGATCGGTGATCAATTCAAGCACCGGGAAAATATTCGACCGGCTTCGGTAGTTTAGATGGCGAAGTGTCTGCGTCTATAGATACGTTTCGAGCGACCAGGGGAAAAAATGAGAACGGAACGGCAGGTTGCAAAACGAGTTACGTTCTAATGATGGCAGAGAGTCGCGAGAGGAAGGCAGCGTCGGAGGATTCCTCGCTGCCAGTCCGGACGGCGCGGAGCGGCGACGAGGACGCCGGTAGTTTGCATGTGCGAGAACGTATACCCTGCAGTATGTGCAACAAGCACTAAATTTTCTCGCAACCTTGTTAAGAACGCACCTCGTTAAAACCGCTTCAGAAAATCCCGGAACACATAATCTTCGGGGGGAACGCTTATCGCAGTCCGCCGAGCGAGATCACCCACGCGTGCCAAGAATTTGCTAGAATATTAATAAGCCTGTTAATGAACGTCTTCTTCAACGGGACAATTTACAGTTAACGAAAACAGCTCGTCTCTATCTCAAAAAAGCTACACCGTTCCCAACTCGGACAACGAGTTCGATCCGATAGATATATCTGAACATTTCAGTGGGAAGATTAGAATATTATTTCTTATTTATTTATTTATTTATTATTAAGATGTTATTTTCCACGTCGATTACTAGCTCTTGCCACCAGCTGTCAGATCGAGACATGAAATCGACGATTTTTTTTCATGCTGATTTCGCAATCAAAAATTCCGAAAAAATTCATAGTGATACGTAATATTCTTTAGAATGTTCATAAATTTTTTCGTAATTTTTCGTTGTGCGGAACAGGGGAGAAATAGAGATTCATTAATATCGGACTAGCTGCCAGATTACGACATGAAATCGGCGATTCTGGAATTTTTTACACTTCGATTTCGCAGTCTAAAATTCGGAAAAAATTCCCAGTGATTTTTACTATTATTTAGAATGTTCATGAATTTTTTCGTAATTTTCTATCGAACGAAACAGAGAAGAAATAGGGATTCATTAATATCGGACTAGCTGCCAGATTACGACATGAAATCGGCGATTCTGGAAATTTTTACACTTCGATTTCGCAGTCTAAAATTCGGGAAAAATTCCCAGTGATACGTACTATTGTTTAGAATGTTCATAAATTTTTTCGTAATTTTTCATCGTGCTGAACAGGGGAGAAATAGAGATTCATTGATATCGGACTAGATGCCAGATTAAGACATGAAATCGGCGATTCTGGAATTTTTTACACTTCGATTTCGTAGTCTAAAATTCTGCAAAAAATCACAGTGGTTCGTACTATTGTTTAGAATGTTCATGAATTTGTTCGTGTTTTTTTATCGAGCAGAACAAGGTAATTGAATTACAGTATAATTATAATTCGTGAATTCTCTGATGTCACGTGACTAGTCTTGTTCCTGGCATGGAGGGGGTAACCTTTTCCGCTCAATTCGAGTGCGGTGTGAGGGAGGGGGAAATGTCTCGACCATTTGTCCCTCTGCCGGCGAGCGTCGGAGGTAGGACAGCGCGTACGCGTTGTAGTTCGAAGAAAGTGCAAGGACGATGCAATTAAACAACCCCAATGATCTTAATCGTGATCCCATCATCGAGGAGCCGACATTCGTGGGAAGATTTTCCAAATGGGTCGATCATTGTGTGCCAGGTTTTGGCGAAAGAAAGCGAGAGCGGGAAATTCTCACGGATTAACGCCGGTTAATTGGAAGTGTACGCCTCGATAATGCGATGGCCCCGATAGAAACGCTCCTCCTTTGATGAAGACCGAGGACCCAGCCGACTGGGACCCAATAATGACTCGCGAGTCTTCGATACGATTCGATCTGGTGCAATGTCCCCTCGATCAGACCGACAGCAGTCACGGCACGCAGGTTAAAAGGGAACCGAAAGCCAGATTATCTCTCGCTGCTATATTAATTAAGATCCTTTGTTCGGCCCTCTTCCTACCTTGTCTCTTTACCTCGTACCGTTCAGATTAATCGTTCGCGAACTCCAGCAGGCTGATGCATGCCGGGGAATTCAGTTCCGGCGTAGATAGCCAATCGACGGCCACTTGCCATGAATTATGGTACCTCGGTGACCTGGTCGTTTAAATGTTCGTTAGCGCGATTAGCTCCAATCTCTTGCAGAAAAATGGTCCCTACTTTTCTAGAAATATTTCAGTGTACCATATCATTCTACTACTCCATTTAAAATAATAATAATTTTTCAAATGACGGGTAATATTTTCATCAAACTTCAAAACGTACAATCTAACAAATTAGGATCCGGTGACCAGTCTCGAGTCCGATATCAATCTCTATTTTTTTGCTGTTCTGCTCGATAAAAAGTTACGAAAAAATTGATGAACATTCTAAACAATAGTACAAACCACTGTGAATTTTTTCAAAAATTTTCGATTGCGTGATTATTGTGTAAAGAATTCCAGAATCGCCGATTTCATGTCTCAATCTGGTAGCTAGTCCGATATCAATGAATCTCTATTTCTTCCCTGCTCCGCTCGATAAAAAGTAACGAAAAAATTCATGAGCATTCTAAACAATAGTACAAACCACTGTGAATTTTTTCAGAATTTTAGATTGCAAGGTCAACGTGTAAAAAATTCCAGAATCGCCGATTTCATGTCTCAATCTGGCAGCTAGTCCGATATCAATGAATCTCTATTTCTTCCCTGTTCTGCTCGATAAAAAGTTACGAAAAAATTCATGAACATTCTAAACAATAGTACAAACCGCTGTGAATTTTTTCAGAATTTTCGATTGCAAGGTCAACGTGTAAAAAATTCCAGAATCGCCGATTTCATGTCTTAATCTGGCAGCTAGACCGATATCAATGAATCTCTATTTCTTCCCTGTTCCACTCGATAAAAAGTTACGAAAAAATTCATGAACATTCTAAACAATAGTACAAACCGCTGTGAATTTTTTCAGAATTTTCGATTGCAAGGTCAACGTGTAAAAAATTCCAGAATCGCCGATTTCATGTCTTAATCTGGCAGCCAGTCCGATATCAATGAATCTCTATTTCTTCCCTGTTCCGCTCGATAAAAAGTTACGAAAAAATTCATGAGCATTCTAAACAATAGTACAAACCACTGTGAATTTTTTCAAAATTTTCGACTGCGAGATCGACGTGTAGAAAATCTCAGAATTGCCGATTGTGTGATGTTAATCTGACGACTAGTGGCAATAACTGGAAAGCAAATAGGAAAATTCTTCTTTAATAATTGTAATCGATAGAAAATCTTCGCATTGAAATATTTAAGCTAGAGTGGGGGATACGAGTCCCAATCTGACAACTCTGAGGATCCTTCTTGGAGGTCGTCGAAAGGACAAATCTGTAGGAAAGCTTGACAAAAAAGAATAATAAAATAGACATGTCACAAAATTGTGGTTTCTAGCACTCGGTGGTGGTTTTCGTCGGCAAGTTAGTTCAGCGGGTTCCCGAAGCCGGTGGAAATGGCCAGGAACTTCTGCTACATATGGTACGTGCGAGCAACAGGAGGTTATTTGCTAGATAAATCTTGACCCGCCTCCTTGCATGCCGCGCGATATCCGATCGACGTTCGGTCCGATCGTGTACAGGCAGTACGTTAGAGAAAAAGACAGAGAGAGAGAGAGAGAGAGAGAGAGAGAGAGAGAGAGAGAGTGGGACCTCATTCACGTGTCTCTCCGATGGAACGGCTGCATTCGCCTTGCATCGGCTCTCGCATAGGCTATCCTACGCCCTGCACCTGATACCGTAGCCGTGCAATCGGTCGCTCGCTCTCCTATAACGCCGATCATCGTTTCCGCACTTCAGCCTTATCGGCCCTGCTCATTCCGAACTGCTAATACTGTTGCGTCAATAATTACGACCGCGATAACAGTCGGAAGGCGGTCGCCACTATATCAAACCCCTCCTGCGGTTTCGTATGCCAGAACCCTGCACCATTTTATACGATTCGTGTCCGTCTCACCTTGACACTTCCTTCAAATCATTACCGCATTAATCCTTTAAACTGGAGTGACGGATCTGGGCCGCTATCGAGATGCGTTAAAATATATTAAATTTCTGTTTCATGGATTAATAAAAAAATACGGCTGCTTTTTACTTTGCCGGACTCAACGTTTTTGCCTTTCTTGTATAAATTATTATGTATTTGGCATGTAATTCGGTAGATATGTATTCGGGGACATTGCTAATCGAAGTTTCGTTCCTGTAGGATCATTGGTTCTGGAGTTATGTTTGCTTGAAGTTGAGCATTTTTCAGTGTTTTTGATAGGTGAGGACGATCGCGCGCCATTTATCAAGCAGAACCGTCAGATGGCAGCATGGGCACGCGTTAATGCTGATTATATAGAGATGATATTGTGATTGTTGTTTGAATTTTGGTAGACATGGCCACGATATTGCGTTTTAACTGCTCTGGGTTAGGTTTGGGTTAGGTCTGGGTTAGGTTTTTGTAAATATTTTCCACGATATTTCTTCTCAAACATTTTCTGACATATTTTCCCTATGTTAGCGATATTACTTCAAACCAATATGGCGGCGTTCTTACCAGAAATCCTGAAAAACGCTCAACTTTAAGCAAGCATAACTACTGAACCATTGATCCTACAAGTTCAAAACTTCAACTGCAGGTTCCCCGGGTACAAATCTACTGAATTACATACATCAAATAACATAATTTACAGGAGAAAGGCACAAATTTTGAGTCCGGCAAGGTAAAATTTACCCTACGTGACTAATCCGGTACTGACAGAGAGATGCTCAACTTTAAACAAGCACAACTCCTGAACCATTGATCCTACAGGATCGAAACTTCGATCTGCAGCCGCCCCGGGTAAAAATCTACTCGATTATATACATCAAATACATAATTTACAGGCGAAAGGCACAATTTTTGAGACCGTTAAAGTAAAACTTTACCCAAAAATACTAAAAATTGGTGTTCAATCACAGGGCTGCGTCAACCCTTCGTACTCGAAGCCACACTCTGGGACACGAGGCGCATTACAGGATATTAAACTATACTGAGATGCATTAGAAAACATTGCTATTATATTATCTGTAGCAATCCTTCACTCGAGAGGCCACTCTGGGACGCCAATACGCATTGAAGATAAAACTAAACTGTACTAAATTATACTAACGAGGAGACCGCACAGCCTGTCCCTCACGGATGTAGTTGAGATTTTACAGAATTCTAGATCTCGTTCCCCTGATTACGAAAATACCACATTATAGGGGCAGACACTCAACTGTTTTTGAGATATTTGCAATTAAGTTTAGTTCAGTTTCTTACCAGTGAATCTTTAATTGCAAAAATCTCGTAAACTATTGAGTGTCTGCCCCTATAATAGGGTATTTTATAACTTCTTGTAAGTCTGCTTGTATTTTGCATTAAAAAAATATTAAATTTGTATTCAATGGATTAATAAAAAAAATGTTAAAAGTTGATGTTCAATTGCAGTTCTGCGTTAACCCTCGGATAGAAGAACACCGACTCGAGAAAGTGTTACGGCGCGTCGTGCGACCTTGGCACGGCGTGGAGACGCGCGTCGGAACGTTTCGCAAATTGCCGGAAATTTCCGTGGGAAAACCGCGTGCACTTCGCCTGAGAGTGTATGGTGACGTACCCGGCACAGGTAACAAGCACGGTCTATCGGGTGCACACCACTATCCGGCGTATCCTCGTACATGGTCCGCCACTTACCATGGCTAAATACTTCTCTGCCTATTTCTCGGACACCTCACATTCTCACGTTTCGCCAAAGAAAAACCACGACGACACCTGTCGATGGGAGTCATTTTCAATTTTCCCCGTTCTCCTTCAATCGACCTATTTCATCCTATAATCCAGCCATGTCAAACTCTTTTACCGCCAAGAACTTCATTAAGTATTATTAATTAATTCGAGGGCCGCAATAGAAAAAAGCAGGACCGAAAAAAACGTTCGATCTATCGAATTTCTCGATCTTTCACAATTAAAACAGAAGTAAAACCTCATCAAGTATTATAAATAGACTGGGGATCTTTATGCAAAATAAAAATATCGTGCATTAATTTTAAGTACAGGCTACATAAAAAATTCTTTCATCCTTTAATAATTTTAATACGTTGAAAATAGTAAATTCATGTTTCTAAATTCTCGTAATTATTATTCTATTTTAAATTGTACCCACCCATTTTTGCAATAATTCCATAAAGTCAGGCTCGAAAAAAGCAGGCTCGAAAAAAACGTTCGATCTATCAAATTTCTCGATCTTTCACAATTAAAACAGAAGTCGTTCAACCCCTTACAACAGCCATGTCAAACGCTTTTACCATCAACGGCCTCATTAATTATTATAAATAGACTGCGGATCTTTATGCAAAATAAAAATATCGTGCATTAATTTTAAGTACAGGCTACATAAAAAATTCTTTCATCCTTTAATAATTTTAATACGTTGAAAATAGTAAATTCATGTTTCTACATTCTCTTAATTATTATTCTATTTTAAATTGTACCCACACATTTTAAATATTCTTAATGGGTGAAACTGATTTGCAGAAGGGTGAAAGTGATTTGCAATAAATTTTAGAACTGAAAGTACATATTTATTGAAGCGTATTGAATATTGCGTTTTCCCTCGCAGTAATAACACCGGTCGTGTGTGTCCAAATAAATCTACAATTCAATCGAAATAAATAAACAATTAATTTTAAATATTCTTAATGGGTGAAACTGATTTGCAGAAGGGTGAAATTGATTTGCAATAAATTTTAGAACTGAAAGTACATATATTTATTGAAGCGTATTGAATATTGCGTTTTTCCTCGCAGCAATGACGTCGTTCACGTGTGTCCAAATAAATCTACAATTCAATCGAAATAAATAAACAATTAATTTAAAATATTCTTAATGAGTGAAACTGATTTGCACAAGGGTTAATTTGACTTGCAGAAGGGTGAAATTGATTTACAGAACGGTGAAATTGACTTGCAAAAGGGTGAATGTCGATTGTAAAACCTATAAATTGTCTAAATAAACCTATAAATTGTCATAAATCAACAGTTTCAAAGTTTTTGTCGGTCCGCAGACTACTCGTCGACGTGCCACTTGTTGAAATGCCTGCTCTAATCCAAAACCTGATGTGCCGTCATTCCGTCAAACCGTACGACCCTTTCTCACCCCTCAGATTTCACCGAGCGATCGCTCGTTGCGTTAACAAAAAAAAAAAAAAAATTAAACGGTGCGTGCAAGGGTGCAATTATTCGCGGCAGCAGGAAGCGATAATTTACATTCCTGGTCACGCGTCTCCGTTCGGAAACCCCCATTTGTAGCCCCGACAGGCAGGTGTAGCGTTCACCCCCATAAATGACCGGATATTTTCTATGTCGGCGCTACGTGCGTTACCGTAGGAAACGGTCACAGTACGAATTAGTGCGGTGTAATGCCGGTGCCGTGCAACAAGTGCGACTCTTGGGTATCAGGTGCATCCACCATTCGGAGAACACAGCACCGGTGAATACGGGCCGTTAAAGATCGACCGCGGCACGTGACCGGGACGCGTCTCGATGCACGGGAAAAACGATACCCTCCCAAGGATATGCAAAGCAAACCGGATCGCGTCTCCCCGGAAAACTGTCACCGCGACTGCTCGGATATTCGGTTACCTGCTACTTCTGCAAACGGTCGTTGCAATATTGTAATCGTTCGTTGTAGTTGAAGATAAACTTTCTAAACAAATGTTTTCTGTATACAAACGCGCAAGATCTAACAATCACACTATTTTACAGTTGCTCACATTCTTCAGAAATGAAGAACACATGCAACAATCATGAATAAACGTTGAATAAATGCATTTAGTCGGAATTGTGAAGAAAAATTCTAACAATTAATTTCTACAACTTTTATAGCTGTATAAATTATAGACGCTCTGAAAATTTCATTGAAATTGGTTAACTGGTTTACGAGTTATACACGATCAAAATTGGTAAAAAGGTCGAAAATCATGAAAAATTGCCATTTTTACCTTTCCGAACAATCAATTAACGTTCAGACTATTTTACACTTGCCCACATTCTCCAGAAATGCATGATATCGTCGATATAAGTTTACAGTTAGGAACATAACTGATCACGCACACTTTCAATCAGAATAACTCTTTTATGAATGCACCAAACGACTTCAATTTCTCTGCGAGGCTACAAGAATTAGTTTAGTAAATGGCGTATAATAAATATTTTGAATAAATGCATTTCATCGGAATTGTGAAGAACAAAAGTGAAAATTAATTTCTACAACTTTTGTAGCTGTATAAATTATAGACGCTCTGAAAATTTCATTGAAATTGGTTAATTGGTTTACGAGTTATACACGATCAAAATTGGTAAAAAGGTCGAAAATCATGAAAAATTGCAATTTTTACATTTCCGAATAACCAAATAACAATCAGACTATTTTACACTTGCTCACATTCTTCAGAAATGCATGAAATCGTCGATCTAAGTCTACAGTTAGGAGCATAACTGATCACGCATACTTTCAGTCAGAATAACTCTTTTATGAATGAACCGAACGACTTCAATTTCTCTGCAAGGCTACAAGAATTAGTTTAGTAAATGGCGTCTAATAAATATTTTGAATAAATGCATTTCGTCGGAATTGTGAAGAACAATAGTAAAAATTGATTTCTACAACTTTTGTAGCTGGGCCAATTACATAAATTTAAAACGTGTGTTTGGTCAACTCGTATAAATTATAAACGCTCTGAAAATTTCATTGAAATTGGTTAATTGGTTTACGAGTTATAAACAATCGAAAGTGGTAAAATGGCCGAAAATCATGAAAAATTGAACAATAACAATCAAACTATTTTACACTTGCTCGCATTCTCCACAAATACATAAAATCATCGCTCCAGGTCTAGTTTTATATTCTAAGTAACGTGTTGCGTGGTGAAAAGATGACGTCACGTATCGGTCTCTGGTTATTTTCGGATGAAACTTGCGGCGACACTTGCGCGACACTCTGCCGATTAAAACGAAACCCAACACGGCCCGATTCGGATAGTATTTGCTCGTGCAATCCACGATTGAGTGAAGCCTCGCTTATCCGAACCGACGTTGAAAGAATGACTTTAACTTCGTTTCAGCGGAGAATTTTAATTTTGCGCGAATATCGTGGGGCGCAGGAAGTTGATTTTAATGCACGCAAGATGATTGACACGCTTTTATGATTCCTAATGGACTGACCCGATCGACGCGATGCAACATGAAGCGCTCCATGGCGCGCAACAAGGGGGCACCGAGCATGCTATCCCGGCGCGGTAAACAGTTTTAAATCGAAACATCAGGAATATATCACGTTTGACGCGCACGCATTCCATGCTGCACCGCGTGATGCATCGCATGCTGCACGTTGCTGCACGTTGCGAGAGAGTCAGGCTCGCGCGACCGCGAGAGTCCGAGTTAGAGAGGACATTAATTAAAACCGGCGGCGACTCTAAAATTAGCGCGATTTTCGTGTTTTGACGGTGCGCGCACGAGAACGCCGTGCCATGCCGGCTCACGAGACTTCTGACACGCATCGCTGGTTTTATGCTGCGAGTCTGTCATGCTTAAATAACGCGCCCAGCACGGGAAAGTAAACTCGATTATGGCAGCCGTCCAGGTTTGTGCACGTTTTACCCTTAAATCCCGCACCTCGTCGTAAATTTTTCATCGATGCCCCATCGAAACACGAGCAAAAATAAATAACATTCATTTCGACGTTGTGATCATTCGATTTTTCTGCAAATTCTGACCAAAAGATGTTGCACTTCGAAAAGGGTGATTCCCAAGATCGTTTCGAACAACTTTGTTCTTCGCGAGAATCTTCTCCGAGGCTTCGTTCACGAGTTATCGAGGAAAAACGCGGGCCAATCACAGCGCGGCTACTCCGAGTGGGCGTGAACCGCGCTCTTCGCCATTGGTTCGTGTTTTTCGTCGATAACTCGAGAACGAAGCGACGGAGAAGATTTTCGTAAAGGAAAAAGTTACTTGAAATCACATCAGGAATCGACTCTTTTGGAGTTCGACAATTTTGGAACAGCCTGTATAATTACGCTTCCATTGGAAATTATTATAAACGACATTTCGACATTAAGACTCTTGTCTAACATTGTAAGGATGTGACAGCAGGTTGGTGTCATCAAGCGGTTTTTCCGGTGGTTCTCGGAGGATTCGCGGGAATGTTCAAACCTGTTCTCGGGCGCCTACTTCTGCCGGGGCCCACATATCACTCGGATGTAGTCATCTGTATCAATCAGGGGGCCGGTACGAGCTTATACACTTTCTTGCTCCGCTCGATATGTACACGCGCGCGGCGCAGTTAACTCCAATCAGGCTCGATTGCATCGGACAAGTGGAATAATTGTTGCCGCGCGTCGCTTATTGAATTATTAGGAAGCGACCGTCGCGCACCGCTTATTTAAGCGTCCTCCCGATATCACGCGGGAAAAACGTCCTGTTAGCTAATGGGCCGGAACGGGACATCGGTAACAGGATTTCTTTATCGGTCGCAATCATTTTTTCAATCATCCGCCATTTTATTAATTCCATCGAACCGGAGCGATACGTTTAATATTAAATATCCAGACCTTCGTCGGATGTTGTAAAGATAGAACGACACGGAAAAATCAAAGTAAACGACACTTTATACTTAACGAAACAACAGAGTATATTATAAAAGCTATGTGTTTAACGATGCTATTTTAACGTATACTCCGTTTAAGATAGTATCCATATTTTTTAAATGCTTTTACTGTTATCCCCTCTCTCTGCCAGTACCGGATTAGTCACGTGGGGTAAACTTTACCTCACAGGACTCAAAATTTGTGCCTTTCTCCTATAAATAATTATGTATTTGGTATGTAATTCAGTAGATTTGTATCCTGGGCGGCTGTTGTCGAAGTTTCGATTCTGTAGGACCAATGGTTGAGAAGTTATGCTGGCTTAAAGTTGTTCATTACTCAGTGTTTTTGACAGGTAAGAGCGCCGCCATATTGGTTCGCAGTGACGATTTCGCGCACTTTACGAGCAGAACCTCCAGATGCCAGCACGGGCACACAGCAATATCGCTAACATAGAGAAAATATCTCAGGAAATGTTTGAGAAGAAATATCGTGGAAAATATTTACAAAAACCTAACCCAGACCTAACCTAAACCTAACCCTCACCAGTTAAAACGTAACATCGTGTTCATTTCTTCGAAAATTCAAACAACAATCGCAATACCCGCTCTATAATATCAACATTAACGCGAGCCCGTGCTGCCATCTAGCGGTTCTGCTCGGTAATCAGCGCGCGATCGTCACTACAAACCAATATGGCGGCGCACTTACGAGTCAAAAACACTGAAAACAGTTCAACTTTAAGCAAGCATAACTCCTGAACCATTGATCCTACAGGATCGAAACTTCGACTACAGCCGCCAGGGGTACAAATCTACTGGATTACATACCAAAAACATCATAATTTATAGGAGAATGGCACAAATTTTGAGTCCGGTAAAGAAGATGAAGGTATGAGTAGAGTGGGGACACTTAATCTAACGACTCTGCTCGTAATTCAGAGCTGAATCAACACGGTAGATATAAATTTTCTCGTTTTCTTGTCACAAAAACGTTCTAATCACCGTAACCGTTAAATAAAGTCGTAGGGTTAACATTAAATAGAAACTCGTGATCGTTTGATTGGGAACGGATTCTGAATATAGCACGTGGAACGATACTGATTGCCCCCTATTACGGCACACCCAATATTGCGAGCGCGAAATAAATCAAGACGGGGATGCACCCGAAGCTTCGGCCCTCATAAATCACAGTCTAATGCGACAGAAGGCTAATCTTTCATCGAATATGTAATAACTAATTAACCAGCGGCGGCGCTGCGGCACGAGTCGCGACGATTTCTTCGGAGCGATCATCAAGACGATACTAGATCACCAGAACGAAGCGTCGGGTATAAATCTGCCACTAATTTCTCGCGGATTTAATTGGTTACGGCTCATTGAGTGGTAATGAGGAGGTGTAGAGGCTTCGCAATGGATTTAGAGGCGGCTAGGATCCTCGCCATCGTTCAAAACGGATGCGCGAGAACGAGTCGCGTCGAATCGGCGATAATGCGAAAACCGATCCATCCGTCACTATACGTTCGGCTTATTCTTACAACGAAAAATTATGTGAAATCGTCGGAAAAGCCAGACACGATATTATTATTAAACTGTGGATCTTTATGCGTTTATACCGAAATTGAGAAGATGAAATCCAAAATAGTTGGAAATCTTTAGAAATTGAGCATATCATTTGCAACAAAGTTTAGAGATTAGATTACAACAAAAAGTCATGTAAAATAGTCTTACAAGCTTGAAACAATATTATTATTAGACTGCGGATCTTTATACGTTTATAGCAAAATTGAGAAGATGAAATCCAAAATTGTTGGAAAACTTTAGAAATTGAGCATATCATTTGCAACAAAGTTTAGAGGTTAGATTA
The DNA here is from genome assembly GCA_028455805.1 of Lasioglossum figueresi. Taxonomy (NCBI): domain Eukaryota; kingdom Metazoa; phylum Arthropoda; class Insecta; order Hymenoptera; family Halictidae; genus Lasioglossum; species Lasioglossum figueresi. Next base: position 5,405,907 of record CM052199.1, on the reverse strand, counting down.
CAACAAAAAATCATGTGAAATCGTCTTATACGTTTGAAACAATATTATTATCACACTGCGGATCTTTATGCGTTTACACCAAAATTGAGTAGATGAAATTCAGAATTGTTGGTAAATTCAAAAAATTGAGGTTATCATTTACAACAAAGTTTAGAGGATAAATCACAACAAAAAATCGTGTGAAATCGTCGTATAAGTTTGAAACAATATTATTATCAGACTGCGGATATTTATGCGTTTATACCAAAATTGAGTAGATGAAATTCAGAATTGTTGGAAAATTTTAGAAATTGATCATGTCATTTACAACACAGTTTATAGGACAAATTAAATGGGGATAAATTCCAACAAAAAATCATGTGAAATCGTCGAAAACACTTGAAACAATATTGTTATTAAACTACGGATTTTTATGCGTTTATACCAAAATTCAGAAGATGAAATTCAAAATGGTTGAAAATTTTCAAATATTGAGGATATCGTTTACAACAAAGTTTAGAGGATAAATTAAATGAGGATAAATTACAACAAAAAATCATGTGAATCGACGAAAAAGCTTGAAACAATATTATTATTAGACTGCGGATCTTTATACGTTTATACTAAAATTGAGTAGATGAAATTCGAAATTGTTGGAAAATTTTAAATATTGAGCATATCGTTTGCAACAAAGTTTAGAGGTTAGATAACAACAAAAAGTAATGTGAAATAGTCTTACAAGCTTGAAAGAATATCATTATCAGACTGCGGATCTTTATACGTTTATAGCAAAATTGAGAAGATGAAATCCAAAATTGTTGGAAAACTTTAGAAATTGAGCATATCATTTGCAACAAAGTTTAGAGGTTAGATTACAACAAAAAGTCATGTGAAATAGTCTTACAAGCTTGAAAGAATATTATTATCAGACTGGGGATCTTTATACGTTTATAGCAAAATTGAGTAGATGAAATCCAAAATTGTTGGACATTTTCAAAAATTGTGGATATCGTTTACAACAAAGTTTACAGGATATATGAAATGAGGATAAATTCCAACAAAGTTTGCGAGCTATATTTTACATACATATAAATATCCGCAGCCTAATTATTATTATTATTGCCATTCCGTTCGCAAAAAAAAACTAGCTGGAGAGATTACAGACCTCCGAGGAATCGTTATCTGGCGCGAAGAAGACGGCAGGCAAAGGTTGCGCGATTGTACCGTTTTATCTCGTACAAGAAGGGGGAAACGATACAACGCAGCTCGCAATCGAATCGGTCGCGAATTAGAAATTAGCTGTCGCGCATTTACATATTGTGCAGGTGGCCGATCGTGGCCGGGGACCGGTCACTGTTTTCAGGGTAAAACGGGTTCCCGCGCTGGAAAAAAGCCCCGAGCCGAGTCTGCTCAGTCAGCGGGAAACCAGTGCAATAAAGATTCATGATCGGTAATACCGTGACATTAGCGAGCGTTAACGAAAACCGTCGGATCGGAAAAATCCGAGGCTTGAAAGCCACCTGTCGACCGCTCGCTCCATGCTTCAACTTAAGCTTGGTTCACAATATTAATTCACTCTGTCATTTGGGTCGACAAGTTACATTTGCGACATGAGTTCGCTGCAGAAAATTACAGCTTCTGCAATTTCGATTACTTTTTCTTGAAAAAAATCACACATGTACTTCACTCACCAGTGTATATGTGTAAAAAATCTCGATGCAAAAGGTTTCCCAGTTTTTCCGGAAAATATTCTCAAAAATTGTCTTCGCCTAAACCATCCCTTCGGAAGAGGCTCCATAAAAAAATACTACTCCTACAAATTCGATTATTTTTACTTGAAAAAAATCACATATGTACTTCACACACCAGTACACATGTGTAAGAAATCGCGAAGCAAAGGCTTCCACAGTTTTTCCGGAAAATATTCTCAAAAATCGACTTCGCCATAACCACCTCCCTCGGAAGAGGCTCCATAAAAAAAATATAACTCCTGCAATTTCGATAATTTTTAATTGAAAAACATCACACATATGCTTCACCTATCAGTACACATATGTAAAAAATCTCGATGCAAAAGGTTCCACAGTTTTTCCGGAAAATATTCTCAAAAATTGGCTTCGCCAAAACCATTCCTTTGGAAGAAGCTCCATACAAAAGTATAACTCCTGCAATTTCGAGTATTTTTACATGAAAAAAATCCCACATGTACTTCGCGTACCAGCACAGAAGTGTAAAAAATTTCGGTGCAAAAGGTTACACAGTTTTTCCGGAAAATATTCTCAAAAACTGTCTTCGCCAGAACCACCCCCTCGGAAGAGTCTCCATAAAAAGAAATGTAACTCCCGCAAATTCGATTATTTCTACTTGAAATAAATCACACATATTCTTCATCTACCAGTACGCATATGTAAAAATTCTCGTTGCAAAAGGTTCCACAGTTTTTCCGGAAAATATTCTCAAAAATTGTCTTCGCCAAAACCACCCTCTCGGAAGAGTCTCCATAAAAAGAAATGTAACTCCCGCAAATTCGATTATTTCTATTTGAAATAAATCACACATATGCTTCATCTACTAGTACGCATATGTAAAAATTCTCGTTGCAAAAGGTTCCACAGTTTTTCCGGAAAATATTCTCAAAAATTGTCTTCGCCAAAACCACCCTCTCGGAAGAGTCTCCATAAAAAGAGATATAACTCCCGCAAACTCGATTATCTTTACTTGAAAAAACTCACATATGTACTTCACACGCCAGTAGACATGTGTAAAAAATTGCAGTGCAATAGATTCCGCAGTTGCACGGGAAAAAAATGTCTAAATGTTCAAGAAATTACAGTGCGGTAGCACCCCGCTCGTTGCACGTGCTATTAAAGGATACGTAAGCTAGAGCCGCAGCTGAGCTTCCTCCCGCACAGAGCCAGGAAAGAATGTGACCAGATTTTTGCGGGTTTGTTTGTCTGGCTAGGAGGTAGCTGAGTGTAAAAGCGTCGAAATGAAGCGAGGCTAGAAACGGTCCGGCGTTATCTGCTCTTTGCTTCCAGCATCGGCATCAGGCCGAGCCACACCTGGCCCCGATTACGTCCCACCTATATATCTATTCCACTTGCGAACCTCCTCAACTATGCGCTCGTTCAGGCAGCTGGCCGAGGCTATCTGGTCGCGTACTCGCCGGTTGCTCGCGGTATCTGCGACGCGGAGAGTACACCAGATGGATTTACTGCGGAGCACGATCGGTTTTATTGGTGCTCTCCGCCGGAGAGAGCAACTCCGAGGCATCTCTTTCGGATCACCCTCTTCCGAGTCGTTAACTTCCCTCGAACGGGACAGGTGAAAGATAGCGCCGATCGCCTAGCCGGTAGCCGCCGAGCACGGTATATCCCTCCCCGGTACCGATTTTTCCGTCATAAAACGTGTTTACTGTCGTTCCCAAAAACGAGACGTTTATCTCTCGTTCGTTGATCGCCTCGTTGCCACGTTCTTCACCAATTAGATGCCGCTCGAAAGAGAACCTGCACAGGGGGCCCTCTCTTCTTCACGTGCTCCTAGATCGGCTGTTTGCCCAGACTGCACTTTTTCCCGCGCGTACGCGAGCGCGTTTTCACCACGGAATTACTGTTCTTACGGGTCCCGAGCGAGATAAATGTAGCTTGATGGACGAATCATGAGGTTTTAATGGCACCCCGCCGCTCATTCGGCTCGCCGAGTGCTCGTCGCCGAGTGCCTGCCGCTGGAACATGCTTCGAACTTCATCCTCCCAGGACAATTGAATCTGTCGTCCTTTTCGCATCGATCCACCAACGTGAGCCTCCGACTGGGCATCTTTCTCGGTGCCGCACAGTTGGCCGGATCGAAGTATTTAGGGACATTTGTGCATAACTTTTGGACCGTTTGAGATATTGAAATGAGGTTTAAACGGAAAAATATTATAAAATAATATATGGTGGAATACGTTTCTCGTTTAATTTGTCAGATAATTATTTTATACATTTTTATGGAGCTGTTGAATCAGTTGCTTTCCTTATTAAAACCATTGTATGATAATTGGAAATTCGAATCTTATAGTTTTCTTATATACAGGGTGGCTCACATAACTGTTAAGAGCTCATGGAAATATCTGACAAAACAATGTTTCAGACAAAATTTACTTGTTTTCTTCTGTAGAATCTAAATATTTAACGTTTTATAGGGGGTTCCATTTAAAATTATAAAGGTGGCCTCACACCTCCCCCTTAACGAAGAAGGGGGGGCCATTTCACGTCTATGTAGTTAGAAAGGCCCTTCAGATCCATGCAAGTTAAGACCAAGAATATTAAAATCTATGCCATAGTTTTCGAGATATTGAGCTGTTAAGTGTTATGTGGGCCACCCTGTATAATGTAATTAAACAACTGCACATTGCGAGGTTGGACGAAGATGGAAATGATTCTTGTACGGTTCTTTAAAGGAAGATGTATCGAAAATATTCCTGCTTGTTAGAGCCGGGGAAGTTTTGGGGGAAAAAAGATATCCCTTGACAAATATACAAAATTTGTTTAATCTGTCATGTATCGGTCAGTATTATTTTTTAAATATATTATTATTAGTTATTATTAAAAAAATATGTGATTTCTTATTGAGAAGGGATGCTCTATATCGTACAAAAAAAAAAACTAAGAGAAAATCAGCAATTTTGCCTGGTGAAATATGCTACTTTCAGAACGCTCAACTTTAAGTGATCGTAGTAACTGAAATATTTATTCGATTTCATAAATTTCTTCATTTTCGGGGTCTATAGACACTTACAAAGCAATACACACAAATTAGTTTTCGTCGAATGTCCCTAAATTCTTCGATTCGGCCCACTGTTGTGCCGTCAGAATTAGGGTAAAGGTGCCATCTACCGGATACTTAGTGACGACATGGAAATATTGTTGGACTGATTACACGATCCAACAGCGATATCCAATATTAACGCATTAACGACGGAGGGACACCACTTTCGCACCAATTTTTCAAGATATTTTTGAACTTATCTCAAAAAATAAGGGTCCAGCGGGAAATCGAAATAAACCACGCGATGGAGCAGACGTTTATCTTGAGAAACCATCGTTTCAAGTTCGCAACGTCGACGTTTCTTCCGTACCATAAAGCAAAACATCTTCGAACTGTATTATCGGCGAAACGGCCAAAAATTTGTACAGACAGATTCCTGTTGTGTTTATAAAATACTGTGAAATAGTTGTTTCTAGACGTCGGTAGGCCTATTGTTTAAACACACGTGAAACAGGGATCTCCGCTCGGTAGCTAAAAAGGTACAGCACCGAATCCATGAGACGTGTCTCCAGTTCTACGCGGAGTTTAGGAGCGGCGTGAACGAGGATTGCCGCGGAGCTGGAGACAATGGACTGGCGAGTGGAGAAATTGGGCGGAAAGCATGATCAAAGCGTTTAGATTAGCGTGCGGCGATCACCGGTGCGGACGACTGACTATAAATAGATTCGAGCTACCTGTAGATACCTGTAGACGTTCGTCGGGTCCGGTACAGTTGCGAGCTAGGCGGTGCACAAGCGTACAACGCCACATGCGGAGAGTACACGCGACGGGCTTAAGCTATGGTTAACCGTATAACCGCGTGCAAGCAACGCGGCGTGGCACACCGCAATTAACCACCGGACAACTACGACGGTCCCCTCGGCAAACTAATAAACGAAAGAAGAAGGAGGAGATCGCGAGAGAGAGAGAAAGAGAAAGGAGAAGAAGAAGAGGAGGACATCGGCCAGAGCTATTCACCCGCGCCGCATCCTTGACATGGCCGCGATCGGATCAGCCACCACCTAGACCGCATTCCAATACGACGGTGACAACCCGGAGATCCACGGTGACGATTCACAAGATCGACGCCCTCGGGATCGCCGATCGAACGGTTCCTCGTTTCCTGTGGTCCGATCGATCCCTCTCAACGATTGTCCCCGGAATACGAGCCGAACGCGGAAAACAGAAATCTGGATGTACTTTATCTGGATGTAAATCTGGATGTATTTTAACAGGTCGTCGAGTATGAAACTTGACAAACGTCGGTTGAAAAGTGTTTGATTTGTCACGTGATAATTACTGAATTTCATTTGATGATTTCGGAAGATACGGGAACGAGGATGTGGGACATCTAGATTGTTTCAAGCATTTTAATACGTATCGTCACTCTGGATTTGTTTTTATCTGTCTGAAGACATTTTGGTCTTCGTCAATTTTCATTGCAGCTTAGAA
>CM052199.1:5389038-5399588 GCA_028455805.1 Lasioglossum figueresi | reverse complement strand
CTCTCGAATTGTTTTTATCTGTCTTCAAACAGTTCTAAAGTCTGAAGGCATTCCAAATGTTTGAAGACATTCTGGTCATCGTCAATCTTCATTGCAGCTTAGAATGTAGAATAAGGAGACTCAGCCAGACCAAGAATATTGTCTCTCTTCATCGGACGTAGCTGAAGAAGCGAATTAATTGAAGCCTGACGACTACACCAGACGAATAGACAAATTTTTGCTGTTGAAGATCGATCTCGTCTAATTAGGAAGCCAAAGATGAGACCTCAACAGCGGAGCTATCAAACCAGTGAAAACGACTGATTGGAAAGAATTGAGGATTAGGTTTTTGCGAGCGGCCAGCTAAACGTATCCCAGCAATCGTTCGCACGCTAAACCGTGTCAGTATACATCGGTAGGGCTTTAATCTCGGTTTAATCATGCGACCGATCGAAGACAAGGGGAACAGTAAACCGAGCGCAACGGCCACCGTTGTTCGGTGTTGATCGCTTCTTTAACCGCATACCCAGCCGCCGCGCCGCGTAATATCACTTTGTTGCCTATGAATGAGCCGTACGAGCGGCTCTGATAGGCGTTAGATTAGATCGGGTCGAACTTTTCGAAACGGTTTACCAGCCGGGACCGCATTCCTGTTTGCGTGCACGACACGTAATAGCCGCGTAATACCACGGTGAAGCCGTTCCGTGTAATTCTCGCCGGCCAGCCGTAGATTTCTGGCGAGGAGATCTGTTCGAATCGTTAAGAGAAAGACAGACGCGCGGGAAAAACCGGCACACCGCGGAGCCGAGCTGTAAATTTTCTAATAACGATCGGGCTGCGTCAAGTCGAGTCGCGTCCCATCGCGAGAACCAGCCTTCCGGCAGCGTTGTAAATTTTCAGCGTCCGCCATTTTATCGACTAAATCACGCTACCGGGATCCACCGTCCGATCAATCGAATTTCTCGATCTTTCCCAATTAAAACAGATGTTGTTCGACCCCTTACAACAGCCATGCCTAACTCTTTTACCACCAACGGCCTCGTCAAGTATTATAATTAGACTGCGGATCTTTGTGGAAAATGAAAAATTGTCTGCAACGATTGCAAGAAGAACGAAAGAAGTCGAAGCTAAATTTAAAAAAGGAGAAATCTCATATTGGCGTCTTCAATTTTTAAAATGTTTCGACAACTTTCGATCTCATCTTCTCAATTTTGCTATAAACGCATAAAGATCCGTATCGTTTCCTTTAAACCGAAATGAAATTCAATTTTAAATTATTATTCGATATATTTAAATTTTCTCTTTTATTTAAGGAAATTACGATCTGCAAAATAATTCTAATTACTGTATTCACAGTATTCGACAAGTTGAAGAACAAAAGCTAAATAATTCTTAAAATTATTAACGTTAGCGTCTTCGAATAAGAACATAAAAAAATTACATAATTTAATTCAAAGAATTAAGGAATGAATAAATAATTCGTGACCGGAACGGTTAACGAAAACGTTTGAACCAATTTATAAAAATATACAGTGCTGTTATAAAGAATGTTATAAAAATATTGTACATTTCTTTTCAATTCGTCATAAAAATTGCATGGGTTGAATATTGATTAGAAACGAGTCAAATTCGTATTTGTTAGTCTCCGTTAAGAACCGTCGTCGCGAGTCTGGCTCGTAAAAGTGCTGCGAGGGGTTGAAGAAAGAAAGTACAAGAAACCGGAGTGGCAAGAAACGATTATTCAGAATATTAATTCTGGCAGATCTCGCGCGAGATGAAGATCGTCGCGAACGCATCAAACGGGTTTCACTTGAATTTTAATTAGTACAATAAATTCGCACAATAACGAAACATTAAGAAAGTGGAGCTAAAGAGAAGATTCGAAGATGGCGAACGGAGGATTGAGAGATTATACAGGGAATTAAATCGGAGCCGCGAGGCCGCCGTTTCTATTCAAGGAATCCGTATTTGCCGGAGAGTGACAAACTATCGCCATCAATTTTCGGAGTCCGGGGCGTTCCGTTTGATTCTCTTCGCGACTGTTGAACGCTCGTAATAAATAACGCTCGTCAGCACGGTGGTGCGCCTTAAGTTGCTGGAAACTCGAACCTATCATACGGCAAACGCTCGCTTCACTCCGAGGACCATTATCTCAGCTGGACACCGGAGTTATTTTCCACTGTCATTTCGCATCGAACCGTACAATCCAAGCCGCCCGGTAATTGATCGATCGGAGGTCGCTGCCGTGTGTACCTTCCGCTGACCCGACGGGGCTAATTCGATTCTGTAATCGCTGTTGTCATCCTGGTGGCCTCGTGAACATCTCAAAGAGAGCACACGCAAGACGCGAAGGAAAAAAAGTTCTGTCGTATTTCAAATAGCCACGTAATTTGTGAATCGAAAACAAAGGTATTCGACAGGCGATCTGAAAGATGGCAACGAGTTGTTACAAATAACGGAAGTTTTATCGTACAAGAATATCGAGCATATACAGTGCTGTTCACTCGAATAGCCTCGAATAATTCGAATAACGAATGAACGACGTCGAGGAAGAATTCGATTCCCTTTCCGTAAATCATGATAGTACAGTGACGGACAAAATGATAGGACATTCGATGTGTTTGTATATTTCATATAACACAATAGGATGTATGTACATATTGCACGCCCTGTATATTAGATACGTCCTTCAATGTATCGATATAGAATTGCAAGTTTGTGTTTTGTACACAAAAGAAATTAGAGGTAGAAGTGTAAACATGGGCTGACTTTGCTCGGTCAAATTGATCGGACGCATGCAATATTTTCTGTTATTACGTACTCTGGCAGACGTGCAAATTTTTCAGTTATCTACAACATTTGTGCCGTTAAAGTTGAAATTTGGTCGAGGAAAACAATTAGTCAAAAGTGAAACCGACCGAATTTCGTTATCGCGGTCACAAAATCAAACTATCGCGAGAATTGCGAAGTTATTAAATAGAAGCCGTCGCGTTGTGTATAACTTCTTGAGAAATCCGAAAATCTACGGGAAAATGAAAAGTACTGGCAGACCTCGTGCTGCAACAGAACGCGACAGACGGGCGATATTACGCGTAGCTTCTAATTATAAGGGAACTGCAAGAAAATTCGCTGAAGAAGCAGGTGTTTCAGCTAACGTAAGAACTGTGCGACGTATTCTCCAAAGCAGTAAACAAATTAAACGAAGGAAACTAAAAAGAAAACCTCCTCTATGCGAGCAACATGAAGGAGCTCGTTTAAAGTTTGCTCGCGATCGTGTTTCGTGGAAAAAGAATTGGAGAATTGTGATGAAAAGTAATTTAATTTGGACGGTCCTGATGGCCGGAACTGCTATTTCCACGATCTAAGGAAAGAAGAACAATATTTAAGCCGTCGACAAATTGGGGGCGCAAGTGTGATGTTGTGGGCCGGTATTGGATATCGGGGAAACTGAATTATCTGAAAATATCTTGAATTAATAGACGATCGGTTAAATAAGCACGCGACTCGTATTGCAGGCGGTACGTTTATTTTTCAACAGGATAATTCTGCGATACGTACCGCAAGATGTGTTGAAACTGATTTTAGTTCTAAAAATGTGACATGCCTCGAGTTCACCCGACCTTAATATTATTGAAAATATATGGGCAGAACTTTCGAGAAACGTTTATGAGAATGGAAAACGATACACAACGATGTAACGGAATTAAAACAAAGTATTGTTACAAATTGGAGTCTTTTAAGACGAAAACGTGTTAAAAAATTGTTTAAATCAATTCCTAATCGCTTGGCAGATGTTACACAGCGAAAATGTGGTTTCACTAAATATTCATTCGGAATTCAACAAAATATTTCTGTTCAAACAATTGTATTTTTTAATAATGTTCTATCATTTTCAATACATGTCTACATTATTTTCTCTAATTTCTTTCGTGTATAAGATACAAACTTGCAATTCTATATGGATACTTTGAAGGACATATCTAATATACAGGGCGCGTAATATGTACATATATGTACATATATATTCACTTGAATAGCCTCGAATAATTCGAATAACAAATGAACGACGTCGAGGAAGAATTCGATTCTCTTTCCGTAAATCGTGACAGTAGTAGGAAAATCAGTTTGGTGCATCCAGATTGAATTTTTTCTCATCTCAGAAAATCATATTGCGCCATTGTTGAGTTCAACTCGCATGCGTTCTAGGAAATTGTAGTCGGGCTTCAATATGCCTTCTCGTTAACGCAAGTTTTCCTTGAATTTTCTTGCGTTTTTCATATGTAACACATTTCACGACACGTCTAATAGTTGAAACTGACGCTTTCGTTCCGACTTCCTGTTTAATCTTCTTAAGGGAAACCGCTGCATTCGAAATTCTACGTGAAACTGATCTTTCCCTATCCGTTCTAGCTAGTTTTTGTTCTACGTATATAATTTTCTGCATAATTTTCAGGGTTATTACAGAAATTATTAATTACTTTATCACTCCTATCAATTCGTTTTCCAATTTCTCGGTTCGAATGCCCTTCTTCTTTTAAAACTTTAATTTCGTAAAGAAATAAATACACTACATAATGTACCTGTATTCACACCGTGCAACTTCTGTGTACAAAACTTTTTCGTGCAACGAATATTTTGGAAGTTATGTAGGTGTGCAAGTTGCGCGAACCACCCTGTACATGGCTGTCAGTCTACTTAAAAATGAAATGTCATGAAATGAATGATAAAACTTCATTAGAAAATGTTATTTATTCCATTTTATGACCGTTCGTGTATGGAAACTTTAAAACATATGAACAATATGGAACCAACATGCTCAGAGTCTTGAGTATTGTCTACTTAATTTGCTATAGAACGTTTGAAATTTAAGTCCCCAATTGAGAAGGGGATGCAATAGAGGGTTAAAATAAATGTAGCCATACTAAAAATATAAATTTACTCTCTTCTACGACATTTTTCGTGATAAAGACGTTCTAATCGCTGTAACTGTAAAAGAAAAGGTACGGCCAGGGGTTAAGAAACACAATGGCGTCCGGGAGGGAAGCATCGATCATCCCCCGCCGTTAATTCCTGTTATCAATTTGCCCGGTGCATCGAAACCAGCCGAACCCTTCAGCCCTATCGTCTGTCAACCCTTGTTCCCTTGGCCGCCGACGATTTCGATGCGTTTTCGGCGGCGACCGCCACCTGACGCAACAACTGTCTCGCCCCAAGATGGCAGTTGTCTTGAAAGCAAGGCTAGGGCAGCAGGCAAGGGTGGAAAAGGGGCAGATGCCGGTAGCCCGCGATTAGAAACGAATTTCTCGAAATAATAAGAACCTAACCGGGGACGATCTTATCACCGTCGATCGGTCAAACATTCTCGATCGGGAGATTACGAAGATGGCGTTATTCGACGCAGGAAACGGAAGGGTCTCGCGTGTCGTCGTAGAAACATCCAACCCATAAATATTCATTTCATAATGACTAGACTGAGGATCTTTATGCGTTCATGAAGAAATTGGTTGGGCAAAATATACAAGAGTGAAAGATTTAAACAATTCTAGAATGTCGCGATGTTGATTTTAACGCGACAAACGCGTTAAGGGATGAAATCAGGTTTTATGTTATTCTTGCTTCCCACGATCGACGCCAGACATTTTTATTTCGCTGATAAAATTGTTAATGCTTTCGGCGCAAGGGTTCGATCATTTTTTTAAATGATATTCAACGTATAAATGATCGAACAATTTTATTAGCAGAATTAAAATGTCTCGCGTCGATCGTGGGAAGCAGAACTAACCTAAAAATCGATTTCATCCCTCAACGACTTTGTTACGTTAAAAGCAACATTCCTGTACGACATTCTCGAATTTTTTAAATCTTTCGCTTTTTTATAATGATATTTGACAACTGATATTTATTTTCGAAATGATATTCAACAAACAAATGATCGAACCTTCGCGCCGAAAGCATTAACAATTTTATTAGCAAAATAAAAATGACTCTCGTTGATCGTGGGAAACAAAACTAACATAAAAACTGATTTCATCCCTCAACGACTTTGTCACGTTAAAAGCAACATTCTTGTCCGACATTCTTGAATTGTTTAAATCTTTCGCTTTTTTATAATGATATTTGACAACTGATATTTAACTTTTGAAGTTACATTCAACAAACACATGATCAAACCTTTGCGCCGAGAGCATTAACAATTTTATTAGCAAAACAAAAATGTCCCGCGTCGATCGTGGGAAGCAGAACTAACATAAAAACTGATTTCATCCCTTAAAGACTTTGTCACGTTAAAAGCAACATTCTTGTCCGACATTCTTGAATTGTTTAAATCTTTCGCTTTTTTATAATGATATTTAACAACTGATATTTAACTTTTGAAGTTACATTCAAGAAACACGTGATCAAACCTTTGCGCAGAGAGCATTAACAATTTTATTAGCTAAATAAAAATGTCTCGCGTCTATCATGGGAAGCAGGACTAACACAAAAATCGATTTCATCCCTCAACGACTTTGTCACGTTAAAAGCAACATTCTTGTCCGACATTCTTGAATTTTTTAAATCTTTCGCTTTTTTATAATGATATTTAACAACTGATATTTAACTTTCGAAATGATATTTAACAAACATATGATCGAACCTTCGCGCCGAGAGCATTAACAATTTTATTAGCAAAACAAAAATGTCCCGCGTCGATCGTGGAAAGCAGAACTAACATAAAAATTGATTTCAAAGCAACATTCTTGTACGACATTCTTGAATTGTTTAAATCTTTCGCTTTTTTATAATGATATTTGACAACTGATATTTAACTTTTAAAATGATATTCAACAAACCCATGTTCGAACCTTCGCGCCGAAAGCATTATCAATTTTATTAACAACAAATACGATCGACAGAAAGCTATAATTTGTATCTTGCGTAAAGAATAAATTCGGGATCTCTGATCCTGCGGCTGTTGTTAAATGAACTAACGAACTTTCTAATTAAACCTTTAATTACTCGCATATATCATTTAAACTCTGTAAACTTTGAATTATCGACTGTCCTAGGAAATATGTGTTTCGCATTGAAGTATTCGACATCATCGAGATCGACGGTTTCGAAGGAACAAGATCCACGCTCTTCGATCTCGCCGTCGGAACAACGCCCCCGTGCCGGTCACCTCAAAAATTATTCCGCTTTTTGCGAGCCGTTCGCCAGTCATTAACTCCGCCGGCGTATCTATCATTATTACGTACGAACGGTCGTCTATAATTGGCGAATGTAAACACACCGTGTGCCGGTTTGTGTGTGCGTGCGAATTGCGTGCGCGTAACCGTCGTCGCGCCATTCAGCGGCCCGTTGTGCGCGGATAGCTCTGCTCCGCGAGGACTCTCCGCTTTTTGTCGGATGACACCTTTTTGTTGCGGAGAGACTGATCGACGCAGAGACTGATTAATGCAGGACGATCGCTAATGATAATAGTTTCGCGTCGGGTGTCTTTGTTCGGATGATTAACATTTTCACTAATCGAAACGATGGAGCTATTTTCGCAAAGCAGCAACGGCTACGTGCTGCCGAATACCACAAATTGCCCTTCGTAAACGTAAAAATGACACTTCCGAAGGCTACTGCGGTCTAAATTGATCTTTTATCTGGCGCTTTCGACTGCTGAGAGACCCCATCTTTCCATTATCAATCGTGGAAATGAGAATCAACCCCGTTAACCTCTCCGAGAAGTTGACTGACGTCCCTTCGCGAAGAATAGATAGATACCAATCGAGGGGCAACCTAGAGATTTGATTCTCGCATGATATTATACTAAAAACTCACCCGAATTCTCAACGAATGGCTGCGGCGTCCGCCGTGGTCCGCGTCTAAATCCCTCGATCACCGCTGTTGCGCGCGTCGAAGTCTCTGAATATTCACTGAACAGGCAACACTTCACCGTTCGAGCATCCCGTCGCACCGTTCACAGTGCCTTCTCATACCCGCACGATCTTCTTTTCGTCACAGAATAATAACCCAGTCACCGTTTATCCGGAAATCCGTTCGAACAAGACCCGCCAACCTGCCGTATCTGAATCCCGCACGGACACTCCTGATTCACCAAGAAGCTGGAACTCCCGATGCCGGAAAGCGACCAGGCTAATCCACCCTGAACATCGTCCCGTGTTTCTGCAGCATCGACGACACACCGGGTACGTGTTTCACAGACGCATCTAGGCGAGAGAGATGCTCAGTCACCGTGGATCAGGTGTCCATTAAGACTAACCGGCTCGTTGGTCACCGCTGCGCGAAACCTTCCGGATCGCTGGTCCCGGTGATCGCGTGGCTGGACGCGTGTGATGCGAAGGGTGGGGGGGTTGGGCGGTTAGGTGAAAGAGGAAGTGTTGGTCAGGAAAGATCACGTCGAAGTATCCTCGGTCACTCTACCATGCGGGGACACGCGATCGAACGATCTTCATGATCCTTTCCCGAAGCTGGAGAACCGGAAGAGTATAAATTCCCGCGCGATGTTGCGCCTGGAACAGCGGCCCTCAGATCCTCGGATAGTCTTCAGACCCAGACGCTTCGATGATTTCCATGTACCATCCGTGATTTCCGTGTACCGTGTCGCGCGAATGCTTCGCGAGGCTACCGGAGTGGTACACCCTGATCGTTTCCCCTGGTTCACACAGTGGCACGTGTTCGACCAGGAACCGTTGAACTGTAGAATCTCGATGAAGGATGACGGTTATCCTTCCGAGGACGAGCAGCCACCGTGGTAGCACACGAGCGAGCCTGACCCCTTGCCTCTACGTCCTGCGTCTTGGTGTCTACGGTTCGCCGTTCTACCTCGTGGAGCGTGCAGCAGGAGGCGTGCTGTCCCGGACTGGACTAGCCTGGGCCCCTGGAGTAGAGAGGGCCGGTCGCGCTTCACCTCCGCTTCACCGACCTCCCTCCACTCTCCGGCAACAGCAGCACACCACGGCACAGCCTGGCCTGGCCCTCTCTTTCTCTCTTTCTCCACCTGGCGCACTACGTTCCTTCCTAAGCCTCGCAACCGAGGCTTTACCTGTCTCTGCTTCTCCCTTCTACCGCGACCGACCTCTCCTGATATCAGCCCAGAGGGGGAGAAACACGCGGATCAGGACGAGGAGAACGAAAAACAGAGAGAGAGAGAGGGAATTAAGATAGACAGAGAGATTGGGTTCTAGGGGGACAGGGGGAGAGCTCGAACGCGGGACCCTCTCCTCTAACTTTCTTGGCAGTGCTTTGGCGCACGGCAGTAACGACGCCCCCACAGCGTTCCCAGGTGTGGAGAGACACTGCTTTCATGCTGACGAGGTGGCGAAAGAGAGGCCGCGGATTTTAGGGGATTGCGGGCGAGGCTGGGGTCGCAACAGAGGCCGCTGGCTCTACCCAGTGGCCTATACGATTTAGAATAATATGTAGAGACAGTGGGTACTTTGAAGTCGACGAGCTGTCTTCCTGTTGCCAGATGTCAGGGAGCTATTGCTAGCTCCCTAGCTCTACCCAGTCTCTTCTAGGGAGTCCCATCCACTACATTGTTTAGAATGATTGTAAATTGTGGGTACTTGTTGCGTAGCTACTTTGACGTCGACGAGGTGTCTTCTGTGGCCAGATTTTAGGGGACTATTGCTAGCTCCCTGGGTCTGACTAGTCTCTTCTAGAGAGTCCTGTCCACTATATTGTTTAGAGTGATTGTAGATTGAAAGGTACTTGTTGAGTAGCTACTTTGACGTCAACGAGGTGTTTTCTGTGGCCAGATTTTAGGGAGCTATTGCTAGCTCCCTGGGTCTGACTAGTCTCTTCTAGAGAGTCCTGTCCACTACATTGTTTAGAGTGATTGTAGATTGAAAGGTACTTGGCGAGTCGCTACTTTGACGCCGACGAGGTGTCTTCCTGTTACCTGATTTTAGGGAGCTATTGCTAGCTCCCTATGTCTACCTAGTCTAATCTAGAGAGCCCCGTTCGCTACATTGTTTAGCATGATATAGATGATGGGTATTTGGTAAGTAGCTACTTTGAAGTAGGTGTCTCCCTGTTGCCAGATTTTAGGGAGCTATTGCTAGCTCCCTAGCTCTACCTAGTCTCTTCTAGAGAATCCTGCCCACTAGATTGTTTAGAATGATTGTAGATTGTGGGTACTTGTTGAGTAGCTACTTTGACGTCAACGAGGTGTTTTCTGTGGCCAGATTTTAGGGAGCTATTGCTAGCTCCCTGGGTCTGACTAGTCTCTTCTAGAGAGTCCTGTCCACTACATTGTTTAGAGTGATTGTAGATTGAAAGGTACTTGGCGAGTCGCTACTTTGACGCCGACGAGGTGTCTTCCTGTTACCTGATTTTAGGGAGCTATTGCTAGCTCCCTAGGTCTACCTAGTCTAATCTAGAGAGCCCCGTCCGCTACATTGTTTAGAATGATATACATGATGGCTATTTGTTAGGTAGCTACTTTGATGTAGGTGTCTTCCTGTTGCCAGGTTTTAGGGTGCTATTGCTAGCTCCCTAGGTCTACCTAGTCTCCTCTAGAGAGTTCTATCCGCTACATTGTTTAGAATGATTGTAGATTGCGGTTACTTGACGGG
>CM052199.1:5339099-5379740 GCA_028455805.1 Lasioglossum figueresi | reverse complement strand
TTATTTATCGAAGTTCCGTTTCGAGAGTGAGTTCGTATACCTGCGAGGAAAATAACATTCGTAAACTTTAAGGGGTTAGGGCATAGTAATACTTTAAAAAAATCGAAATTTATTATCTTAAATAGTAGTTTCAACTCTCGAGAACAGAATCCAAAAGGTTTTACATGGATTTCAAGCTCCAATACAAATTATTTCTCGAAGTACCGTTTCGAGAGGGAGTTCGTATATCTGCGAGAAAAATTACATTCGTAAACTTTAAGGGGTTAGGAAACAGTAATATTTTGAAAAAATCGAAATGTATTGTCTTAAATAGTAGTTTCAACTCTCGAGAACAGAATGCAAAAGGTTTTACATGAATTTCAGGCTTCAATATAAATTATTTCTCGAAGTTCCGTTTCGAGAATGAGTTCGTAAACCTGCGAGAAAAATTGAATTTAGAAACTGTTAACGTGTTTTTCTTAGAATTGCCCTTTCCAAAATGGTGTACAAGATATCTCGAGTTCTACCGTAGCAATTACATTATAATTTGACAGTTGTTTTCATTATAATATCTATTAGGCATTGACGATCGATTTTTTTTCATTATCCTATAATTTTGTTAAATATACATAAAAAATTAACAAATTTTCTATTGAAATTCCGTCATTAAATTTAAAATATCTGCCATTTTGTTAATTTTTACAAAAAATTTTAAATTAACTTTCTACATTTTTTTAAATAAAACATTAAGGAATTTTCTACCGAAATTCTATCATTAAATTTAAAATATCTGCCATTTTGTTAATGTTCACAAAAATTTTTTAAATTAACTTCCTAAATTTTTTAAAACGAAACATTAAGGAATTTTCTACCGAAATTCAGTTATTAAATTTAAAACATCTGCCATTTTGTTAATTTTCACAAATTTCAAGGTCGTTCAAGTCGGAGAGGAGGTATCACATCGACAAATTCGAAAGTCTTGAAAATCTTGGAAATTTAGAGTCTTGATCAAAACTTTCAACAGTTTCAAGAATTTCTGAGTTCGAATAAATATCGAATCGAATCGAAATCTTGTAATGATTGATTTGTTTGAAAACTTGCAAGACGAAGTATTGAATACCCATCACTACCCAGGATACAATTACAAAGTGATTTGAGCGTAATGGTTTCTCTGTTTCAGCGTAACCGCTCGATAAAGACGGAGGAATCGATCGTGACTGATTAATTTCTGGGAATGACGACAGATCGTTCTATTCTTTCCGGGTCGGAGGGCCGACAACTTCGGGAACACAATCAACGGTGTTTCCATCGATTTCGTCGAGCGTTAAACGTTTTGTTGGTCAAGTGACCGTGACACCTCTGCCCGGCACTAGCTGAAGAGGATCGCTCTTCACCTGGAGCGATTTCTCTCGTGGCGATCGGGATCGTGCGATTCTCCCACGGCGGCGCGACGACTTAGCGAATTGTAATTCCTCTAACGGATGATGACCGCGACAAACCGGTAAACAATGATGCAAAACCGAGTGGTTATGGTCGTACCGAGAAATCGACAGACGACGTCCTGTCTGAGAAAATTACCATCGCTCTACTAGGAAAATTCTCCATCGACATTCAACGTGAGTCATGGTTGTTCGAGGATTCTTCCCATAAGCTTAACTCTTCATTAATTTCAGAATTACTTCCGGCGTACACCAATTAATTTGCAGAACTTAGGTTATATTCCAAAGCTGATTTCAAGTAACTTTTTCCTTTGCGAAAATCTACTCCATGTCTTCGTTCACGAGTTATTAAAGAAAAACGCTGACCAATCGTAGCGCGGCTACTACGAGTGGGCGGTAACCTCGCTCCGATTGGTCTGCGATTTTCTTTAATAACTCAAAAACAAAGCCACGAAGAAGATTTTCACATGGTCCATCTTTTTTCGAGGGGCACTAAATTAAATTAAATTACCACTGAAACATTAAAGACTCAAAAATTGCCCCACATTATTGTTGTAATTTCTCCAAACAAAACTACAGACTTCCGGAGGTCATTTAAAGCAACTTTTTCCTTTGAAAAAATCTTCTTCATGGCTTCGTTCACAAGTTATTAAAGAAAAACACGGACCAATCGCAACGCGGCTACCACAAGTGGGCGGTAACCTCGCTCCGATTGGTCTGCGTTTTTCTTTAATAACTCAAAAACGAAGCCACGGAGAAGATTTTCACATGGTCCATATTTTTCCGACGCGCATTAAATTATATTAAATTACCACTAAAACATTCAAGACTCAAAACTTGCCCACATTATTGTTGTAATTTCTCCAAACAAAAATACAGACTTCCGGAGGTCATTTAAAGCAACTTTCTCCTTTGAAAAAATCTTCTCCATGGCTTCGTTCACAAGTTATTAAAGAAAAACGCGGACCAATCGCAACGCGGCTACCACGAGTGGGCGGTAACCTCGCTCCGATTGGCCCGCGTTTTCCTTTAATAACTCTAGAACGAAGCCACGGAGAAGATTTTCACATGGTCCATATTTTTCCGACGCGCATTAAATTAAATTAAATTACCACTGAAACATTCAAGACTCAAAAATTGCCCCACATTATTGTTGTAATTTCTTCAAACAAAAATACAGACTTCCTGTGGTCATTTGAAGCAACTTTTTCCTTTGCGAAAATCTTCTCCGTGTCTTCGTTCACGAGTTATTAAAGAAAAACGCTGACTAACCGCAGCGCGGCTACCACAAGTGGGCGGTAACCTCGCTCCGATTGGTCCGCGTTTTTCTTTAATAACTCAAAAACGAAGCCACGGAGAAGATTTTCACATGGTCCATATTTTTCCGACGCGCATTAAATTAAATTAAATTACCACTGAAACATTCAAGACAAAAATTGCCCCACATTATTGTTGTAATTTCTCAAAACAAAAATACAGACTTCCCAAGGTCATTCGAAGCAACTTTTTCCTTTGCGAAAATCTTCTCCGTGTCTTCGTTCACGAGTTATTAAAGAAAAACGCTGACCAATCGCAACGCGGTTACCGCCCACTCGTGTCAGCCGCGCTCCGATTGGCCGACGTTTTTCTTTAATAACTCGAAAACGAAGCCACGGAGAAGATTTTCGTAAAGGGAAAAGTTGTTTCAAATGATCTTAGGAATCGCCCTTTTCAATTACAATATTTTTTAGAGATCTTGTATCGACATATTTTATTTTCAGTGTCGAACGTGTTGAACGAGAACAATAATTTCCACTTGTCTCCCAGCAATAATGGCCGGCGTTACGCAAACGAATCTCGAATTTCGTTGCAACAGCCCTCTTCGAGGGGCTGTTTGGCGAAGGGGTGTGCCTGGGGATCGGGACGGTAGATAAGGATTATTGCAACAAAGTCCCGATAGCGATCGTTTTTAAGTTTAGGAAGCATCGTCGGCACGCTTCCGTAAAGCCTCGCACCTGGTCGCACCTGTCCCGCTCCGATACGATCGGAACACGTCAACGACGCTCCCGAGGAAAGCAATTTCACAGAAAGAAGATGTATTTGTTTAGCGGGATATCGATGATATCGAATTCGGAGATTTCAATGTCCTCCATAGAGATACTATTGTGTGGAGATCGAGCAGATGTCGGCCATTGCCTATCGGCAATCATCGCATTTAATTCATACTCATATAGA
Source organism: Lasioglossum figueresi (assembly GCA_028455805.1). NCBI lineage: Eukaryota > Metazoa > Arthropoda > Insecta > Hymenoptera > Halictidae > Lasioglossum > Lasioglossum figueresi. The sequence continues at coordinate 5,376,108 of CM052199.1, read as the reverse complement.
ATAATAACTCTGAACGCGACATTCTTCGACAGAGATAACGTCCAGCTTGATTGTCAATAGGGCTGCTACAGATTTGTATCAATCAATCGATCGTGCCTGTATAATACGTTCTAATTATAGTACTTCGAAGATCTGTATCGACGAGCAACGATTAACATAACTGTAGCTCTAGTTTTTCAGTCGATCATAGTCTTCGTAGTGCTGGGGAAAATCGTATTTTAAATAGTAAATAAAATAAATATAGTAGAAAATAAAATATTTCATTTGATGCAGTAATTTTTGAAAATAAGATTATTCATTTGAGTCAGTAATTGTTGAAAATAGTATTTTATTTGAAGAACATTGAAAATATTTATATTTCGTCTTTATCTTCAATTTCAATTTTAATTATTGTTGCTGAAATTAATGGTTCGAGTTCGATACATTTATGAGTGTAAATCGTTTCTTAACGATAAAATACACTGTATGTTTATACAATTTCTCAGAGTATTATAACGATGCAGAAAGTAAAATATTTTATTTCGTGTTTTAGATTGTTCAAATAGAAATATTTTATTTTGTGGATAAAATTGTCGAAATGGAAATATTTTATTTTCAGGTTCAGATTGTTCAAATAGAAATAATTTATTTTGTGGATAAAATTGTTGGAACAGAAATATTTTATTTTCAGCTTCAGATTGTTCAAATAGAAATATTTTATTTTGTGGATCAAATTGTTGAAACAGAAATATTTTATTTTCAGGCTCAGATTGTTCAAATGGAAATATTTTATTTCGTGGATCAAATTGTTGAAACAAAAATATTTTATTTTCAGGCTCAGATTGTTCAAATGGAAATATTTTATTTTGTGGATCAAATTGTTGAAACAAAAATATTTTATTTTCAGGCTCAGATTGTTCAAATGGAAATATTTTATTTTGTGGATCAAATTGTTGAAACAAAAATATTTTATTTACAGGCTCAGATTGTTCAAACAGAAATATTTTATTTCCGAAATTGTATATCTTATTTAAAATACTATTTTCTTTAGGCAAAATAAAATCTAAAGTATTCAATAGCATTTGAAATATTTGTTTCGTTAAATAATGTCCACCTCTGGTTTTCAGGGGCTCCCAGATCGATAGATCAGGCGATCTCGAGAACCTCGATAGCATCATCTATAATCAATTCCCTAAAACAATAATAAAACAGCGTGTTTTAATCATTTAAAATACAGTAAAGTCGCGATATTTTGCCAACGGCTGTACAAACGAAGCCGAACGTAGAAAAGGACAACATAATCCATTGCGTAACTTCTTTATTCTTCATTATTTTTTGATGGGACTTTCGCGAACTTATTTCTGGCAATTTTCTGATTAAAATGACACGAAACACGATATAATTTCACCAGTATTTAGTGGTTTAATCGACGATGAAAGTTTCGAACGCAACGGAGAACAGCGTAGAACGTAACAGTTGTCAATGGAAGATTGAAGAAATTAGAGGTTTTCGTTGATTAATTGTCAACGTTGATCGCAGGGACACTTGTAGATCCATAGAGGAAGATCTTCATGTGGTAGCGAAGAGTGAAACGAAATAGTCTGACAATGAGCAAACGCACCTGGTCACACCTGTCTTCAGCGTCGGTGTTTTCGTGGCCACAGGCCTCGGCGCCGGGGGTTGTGATCTCTGGACCATGAAGAGCCGCTCTGTATTTCTAGGTAAACGTTGCGGACGTCATGATCCTACCATGCGAAGGAGAACGATCGAATCCGCGCGATCGATGCTCGAAACGATCTCGAAACTGCCGTGAAGGGGTTCTGGGAAGTCCGGCATCCTCCCCGAAGAACCATGAAACACGCGTGCTCGAAACCGTGAAGATAAATGGGGAACATATTTCGCATAAAGGAGCGTACACCCCACTCCTCGCGATGTCACGTGACTGGTTCCCCTCAATTCGATCCCCACGATCTCCATAATCGCGCCGGCTTCATTGAACTCTATCTTCTAGGTGGGCTTCGACGACTGCTTGGTACCCGGTAACATCTCTATTTCACCATGAAATTAGCTTGGAGTCCCACGGCACCGTTGCTTGATCATCCAGAAAATGAACGGAAACTTCACGATTAAAAAATCCTGAAACACTCTCCAGTTCAATTCACTTTTCATCTTTACATATCGGAACTGTTGGAGATGAAGGGACAGGAAACGGTGTCTTCGGAATCTGAGAACGCGTCACGTGATCGGACGGAAGCGTGGGGGAGTAGCGTCGTGGAGGTGGAAGGTAGAGTGGGGAGAGAAATCTGAATCTGGTCATGAACTTCTGGTGTACTGTTTCGAGTTGGATAAAATTAATGAATAGACAGCGGATCTTTATGCATTTATAGAAAAATTGAGTGGTTGAAATTGAAAATTGTTCGACAATTTTAAAAATTGAAGATGCCAATTTATAATTTCTTCTGTATCAAAACTATTAAGGGAAGAAATAACTTCCAAATGATTTCTATTTCTTGCAATCTATGCTGGCAATTTTTATTCATAAAGATCCGCAGTCTATTAATGAAATAATTGAAAGGTTCCCGAACGAATCTTCAGAAACTGACAAGGCGTCACGTGACCGGACGGAAGCGTGGGGAATAGCGTCGTAGAGGGGGAAGGTAGAGTGGGGAGAGAAATCTGGATCCGGCCACGAACTTCTGGTGTACTGTTTTGAATTGGATAAAATTAATGAATAGACAGCGGATCTTTATGCATTTATAGAAAAATTAAGTGGTTGAAATTGAAAATTGTTGGACAATTTTAAAAATTGAAGATGCCAATTTATAATTCCTTCTGTATCAAAACTGTTAAGGGAAGAAATAACATCCAAATGATTGCTATTTCTTGCAATCTATGCCGGCAATTTTTATTTTCCATAAAGATCCGCAGTCTTTTAATGAAATAATTGAAAGGTTCCCGAACGAATCTTCTTAACCTGATATCGCGTCACGTAACCGGACAGAAGCGTGGGGGAATAGCGCCGTAGAGGGGGAAGGTATAGTGGAGAGAGAAATCTGAATCCGGCCACGAACTTCTGGCGTTCTGTTTTGAGTAGGATAAAATTAATGAATGGACAGCTGATCTTTATGCATTAATAGAAAGATTGATTGGATGAAATACAAAATAGTTGGACAATTATAAAAATTGAAGCTGCCAATTTATAATTTTTTCTCTATTAAATCTATTACGGGAAAAAATAACATCCAATTTGATTTCTATTTCTTGCAATCTATGCTGGCAATTTTTATTTTCCATAAAGATCCGCAGTCTTTTAATGAAATTATTATTAAGGTTCCCGAACGAATCTTCAGAACCTGACAAGGCGTCACGTCAACGGACGGAAGCGTAGAGTGGGGAGAGAAGTCTGAATTTGCCCACGAACGTCTGGTGTACTATTTACGAGTTGTATAAAATTAATGAATAGACAGCGAATCTTTATGCATTAATAGAAAAATAGAGTAGACGAAATTCATAATTGCTGAAAAATTTGAAAAATTGAAGATTCAATATATAATTTCTTCTCTATTAAAACTGTTAAGGAAAGAAATAACATCCAATTTGATTTCTATTTCTTGCAATCTATGCTGGCAATTTTTATTTTCCATAAAGATCCGCAGTCTTTTAATGAAATAATTGAAAGGTTCCCGAACGAATCATCTTAACCTGATAACGCGTCACGTAACCGGACAGAAGCGTGGGGGAGTAGCGCCGTAGAGGGGGAAGGTAGAGTGGGGAGAGAAATCTGGATCCGGCCACGAACTTCTGGTGTACTGTTTTGAGTTGTATAAAATTAATGAATGGACAGCTGATCTTTATGCATTAGTAGAAAGATTGAGTAGATGCAATTCAAAATAGTTGGACAATTTTAAAAATTGAAGATGCCAATATATAATTTCTTCTCTATTAAAACTGTTAAGGAAAGAAATAACATCCAATTTGATTTCTATTTCTTGCAATCTATGCTGACAATTTTTATTTTCCATAAAGATCTGCAGTCTTTTAATGAAATAATTCCCGAACGAATGTTAAGAACCTGATAACGCGTCACGTGACCGGGAGAAAGCGTGGAGGAGTAGCGCCGTAGAGGGGGAAGATAGAGTGGGGAGAGAAATCTGGATCCGGCCACGAACTTCTGGCGTTCTGTTTTGTGTTGGATAAAATTAATGAAATAATTGATAGTTTCCCGAACGAATCGGGTGTTTCTTTGCGCGGAGGTCTGATTCAATCTCGCTCGTTCATTCAACGCGTTTCTTCTCTTATGAATGAGCTCGGAGATCTGTCATTAGCATAGTCACGACCCACGGCGACACCGCGCGTCCTCTCGTACCGTTATCCCTGCTGCCTTGCCACCGGCTAAACGGCTTCCCGATGTAAATTGCCCGGCCGCAAATTGCATAATCATCTTTAACGGATCGACTCCGATCGTATATCGATACGCGCGGGATCTGTCCGGCTGGACCCGTTGCGCGAAAATTATAATGTTCCGTCCATTATGAACAGTCTTCCTCCGTTATTTTTTCGCGATCGTTCGAGAATCACTGCGAATTTTTCCGCGGATCCGAAGAAAGAGTGTAATCGGTGCCGTTTCCCTGTGATTTTATGCATTTACGGGAAACCTGTACAGGGAACCAGTACACTCGTTTATGACATGGTACAATTTAAAATGGAATACGGGCTAACAGAATTTACTATTAAAATTATTGAAAGAACTTCTTACGTGGCCTCTGCTCGTCGAAATTAGTGCGCAACATTTTTATTGGCGGTTGGGATCTGCCTGGTGTTCCACGCAAGGGCCAATTGTCTTATTTCTGTTTTCCTGTCGAGGCCTCCTGCAAAACTGGGCCAGTGATTCCGTGGTCGATAATTAAGGACTGCTTCTCCTAGACAGACAGCGGATTTTATGCATTTATATTTGTTTATATTACGCAGATATATCATTTGCAACCTTTTAACCCTCATACGCTCCACGGATGAAAATTAACCCATTTTCTTGTTCCAGATACTGTATTCCGTTTGATTTCTTTCTAACTGTGCTATAACTTTGTGTATTTGTCTAAAATATCATATTATATGTAGAACAGAAGTCGATGACATTTCCTTTATGATAGTAACGTCATAAAAAAACAATTATATTTCACCCGCATATCGTATAATAATAACAAATAAGAAGTACAGAGAAGAACTGTACTACCCAGAGGTGAAGCATCACTAGCTATAGTAAATACGTTACGAGTTATTGCTGGCCCATCAAATTTATCAAATGAAAGAAAAGAAAAATTACAAGAAGTCGATGCTAATCGTGTGCAGGAAAAGATCAGAAGGTGTACGCTTGCGAAATTTGTAAGAAAAATGTATGTGACGAGCATAAGAATGCTATTTATATATGTAGCAACTGCAGGATATAATAAAGAAATTCACGAATTTAATTAACCTTCAATGAAACACATTATGACATGTAACATTAATTGAAGTGTAGATCGAAAGTGGGTGAAATATCACCTTAGGATCTTTTGTGTAACTATTTCCGAGGAGCGTGCGAGTGGTTAAACATACAGTGCTGCACAAAATGATAGGAGACATTTGATGTATTTGTATATTTCATATAACACAATAAGATATATGTACATATTACACGCCCTGTATATTAGATATGTCCTTCAAAGTATCCATATAGAATTGCAAGTTTGTGTCTTCTACACGAAAGAAATTAGAGAAAATAATGTAGACATGCATTGATTTTAGTCGGTCGAAATGAGAAAATAAATTTCTATTTCACTCCTGTTTGTTGCGATTCAAGTACGAAACATTTTTATTTTGCATGAAGTCCCGCTGTCTAATTATAATACAGGGTGAATTCGATAAAGCAGGACACCTAAAAATCTCCGTTACTTTTCGTTGTACAAAAAAAACTTCGTAGGACAAAGTTACACTGTTTGAAGGGCCACATATAACGGTGCAAGGGAAAAAAAATTTCAAGGTCATTTTTATGAGATTTCAAGGTTATCGATGTTTTTTTAAATGGAATGATATATTTTCGTTAACGTAACGTTGTACCTGACAAAATAACGAATTCATGCATGTAACACGATATGACCTTCAAATGACCTTCAACCCAGAAAAAATGGTATAAATAAAATTCAACGTGTAAGATTCATTTGATGTATTTCTGTTACGCCAAATGTTCAAAAATATTCCCTTGAGCTGCTATACATTCAAATGTATCGCGATACACAACATAATAACAGATTCGGTGTTGACAGGAGGACAATTATGATATACCTTCACCTATACGTTCGTACAGAATCGTGTTTATCCACTACTAATTACTCGGAAGACCTTCTTGCTATCGGATTTCCACAGTTTCTAAGATTTCTCGATCAGTTTATCGATGAACGTTTCACAATGCGTTACTCGAAGGAAGATAAGATCGATATGATTTTCATTTATGGAGAAAGTCGACAGTGTTTAAGAGAAGTCGTGCAGTTGTACAAGGACCGATTTCCTAATCGTAATTGTCCATCAGTTTCCGTTTACTCCAACTTGTTAAATAAATTCCGTGAAACTGGTAGCGTCAAAAATAAAAAACGTACAAAGGTGAGGACTGTAAGGAACGAAGCAAACACAATTAATGTTCTGGCAGCAGTGAATACAAACCCTCGTGCTGGTACGAGGCAAATCGCACGAGGAAGTGGCATTAGTCAAAAATGTGTAGTGCAAATACTCCAGGAACACAAATTTCGCCCCTTTCACCTATCGATTCATCAAGAACATCATTGTAGAGACTTTGTAAATCGTGTAAACTTTTGCCAGTGGGGATCGAGACAATTGATAAACGATGGAGCATTTTTTAATAATGTATATTATTTACCGATGAAGCTTCGTTCACAAATCACGGGCAAATAAATTTAAGAAACCTACATTATTGGTCATCTGACAATCCGCGGTGGTTACGGACAGTCGACAAACAAAGACCGTGGTCCGTCAATATTTGGTGCGGAATTTTAGATAACCAAATAATTGGGCCTCGCTTTATTACCGGAACATTAAATGCAGAAAAATACATTGCATTTTTACGAGAATCGTTACCAATTCTCCTGGAAAATACACCCTTGAACATTCGTGAAAATATGTGGTATCGACATGACGGATGTCCGGTCCATTCTTCCCGTGTCGTAACACAATTCTTAAATAACAAGATTCCAAATCATTGGATTGGACGTAACGGACCCGTATTATGGCCAGCTCGCTCACCAGACCTTACACCCCTTGATTTTTATCTATGGGGAAAACTGAAAGACGATGTTTATAGTGAACCACCAACGACTATAGACGACACGAAAGAAAGAATCGTCCAGGCTTGTGCGTCGATTTCCTCAGAAATGAATTACGCAGCGGTACGTTCTGTAACTTCACGGCTGAACGAATGTATAGCAGCTCAAGGGAATATTTTTGAACATTTGGCGTAACAGAAATACATCGAATGAATCTTACACGTTGAATTTTATTTATACCATTTTTCTGGGTGGAAGGTCATTTGAAGGTCATACTGTGTTACATGCATGAATTCGTTATTTTGTCAGGTACAACATTACGTTAACGAAAATATATCATTCCATTTAAAAAAACATTCGATAACCTTGAAATCTCATAAAAATGACCTTGAAATTTTTTTTCCCTTACACCGTTATATGTGGCCCTTCAAACAGTGTAACTTTGTCCTACGAAGTTTTTTCGTACAACGAAAAGTAACGGAGATATTTAGGTGTCCTGCTTTATCGAATTCACCCTGTAGAATTGCAAGTTTGTGTCTTCTACACGAAAGAAATTAGAGAAAATAATGTAGACATGCATTGATTTTAGTCGGTCGAAATGTGTCAAATTAAGGGAGAAAATAAATTTCTATTTCACTCCTGTTTGTTGCGATTCAAGTACGAAACATTTTTATTTTGCATGAAGTCCCGCTGTCTAATTGTAATATAACATGCAACACGATATAATCATTTCTGACGTGAATCGGATGAATTTTTTCCTTCGCCAAAACGTTGGTTAGAGGGTGTTAGAAAAATCGTTCGCGTCTGAAGCGCATCAAGGCGAGCCGAAAATTGCGAGCATCGATCGGTGGCAGCATGGTTGCAGAGGCTGGTGGACGATGGGAGGAGAAAGGGGAGGGGGGGAGCACAGTTCCTGTAGTAAAAAGTAACCGAAACCAACCGAGAAAAAAGGGTGGGATGCTGATCGAATCACGAATTACGCGGGCAGGCCCGAAAGTGATTTTCAGGTGTGAGATGTTCGTTCGGGATCCCCGTTCGGTATAATTCGGATCGCTACTATGAGAGCCGACCGGCTGTGAGCCGTGTATTAGCATTCCCTCGCGCAGGTGTATTATTTATACACGTGTAGACGACGACGATGGAGAAGGGGTTGTCTGTGGTCGTAGCTGGAATAATCGCCACCATCTCGGGGTAGATTAAATTGGGACAGGTAGCTGAGAGAAGGTATAGCGAGCGGAGTATCGGAGAGTATCGAAATCACGCGCGGCCCCCGCGCGACCGGAAATACGGTATAAAAGGATCGAAAACAGATCCTAAAGGCCTTCTCGTGGCTTCGCCGAGCATCTTGCGGCTCCGACGAGCCTAACCAATTTTAGAAGCGGAGCACCCGCAGGATCGTCCCGAAAATCTTCGTCAAATTGATTCGTTAACGCAGAAAGCGGCTGAAAATGACACGGTAAAAGTATAATAATGAATCCATACGTTGTGGTGTACTTTATTATTGGACAGCGGATTTTATGCATATATGGAAACAATGAATAGGTGTAATTTGAAACAGTACACAAATTAGAAGGATTTAGACTGCTAGGCTGTTCTTTGCTTTACCGGACTCAGAAATTGTGGCTTTGTACTATAAATTATTATGTATTTGGAATGGAATCCAGTAGATTTGTACACGGGGATCCTGCAGATCGAAGTTTCGATCCTGTAGGATCAATGGTTCGGGTGTTGTGCTTGCTTAAAGTTGAGCATTTTTCAGTGTTTTTCACAGGTAAGTGCGCCGCCATATTGGTTTGCAGCGACGATCGCGAGCCGTTTACCGAGCACAACCGCTAGATGGCAGCAGAGGCACGCGTTAAAGCTGATAATAAAGAGCGGGTATTGCGATTGTCGTTTGAATTTTGGAAGACGCAGCCACGATGTTGCGTTTTAACTGGTTTAGGTTAGGTCTGGGTTAAGGTTTCTGTAAATATCTTCCACGATATTTCTTCTCAAACATTTTCTGAGATATTTTCTCTATGTTAGCGATATTGCTGTGTGCCCGTGCTGCCATCTACCGGTTCTGCTCGGTAAGCGACTCGCGATCGTAATTACAAACCAATATAGCGGCGCCCTTACCTGTCAAAAATGCTTCAGATTGCACAACTTTAAGCAAGCATAACTCCTGAACCATTGATCCTACAGGAACGAAACTTCGACCTGCAGAATCCCCGAGTACAAATCTACTGGATTACATACCAAATACATAATAATTTATAGGAGAAATTCACAAATTTTGAGTCCGGTAAAGTAAAGTTTACCCCACTGTTATATTATTTCTAACTTATCGATCTCATTCACCCCTTGCCATTTTCTCTACAGTTACAGTGATTAAACCGTCTTCATCCCCAAAAATATCGTAGCAGGGAAAAGAAAATTTATGTTTTCTGTACGGCTACAATTTTATTCCATTTAAAAATTCATATTTGTTAGACCTTGTTCGTATCTTCGTGACGAGTCCGGCTCGCCAATAATACGGCGAGGGGTTAAGGGAAAATATAAATTCCCACTTCGCTTCGGTTCGTTGCAAAATCCAGGTGCAAAACTGCTATTCCGCGTGCAGATCGGCAGTCTAACGATAAAGCGGTGCGCGAGTACAATAATCCAGATTCTTTATCCGAATTTCGCAGACTGTAGCAGAGGGGTGGGGCGAGAAGAGTGGCGGTAAAGCGAGAACAATGCGTTTTAAGGAGGGCAGAACGTTTGAGCCGGAGCGGCGACGTCGAAAGATCGAGCGTCGGCCCGAAAATCGTTGTCTCCGGCCGACAAATCCTGCGAGCGAAGACAGACAAAATATCGATCTCGCGTACCATCGATCACGATCTTATCTGCGGCCGGGTTGCAGGCGGTGGATGACGAGGAAAGCGTTCCACACGTTGGTGATCCACGATCGGTGGACACAATGATTGTGCAGAAGCGAGACCGAGAGACGCAAAGAGGCGCGAGAAACGAGCCTGAGGGGTTGGGGGGGCTGAGAGAGGCGGCGGAGGGCCCCCGGCTAACTCTTTATATTCTCCGGTATCGGCAACAGGCAACGACGACGTGGCCTATTATGAGCCGATCGCGTGAGACACAATGATCAATGCCAACCGCGGCGTTGAGCAGCCCGGATGAATCGAGAGGGACGTTCCTTGTTCTTTGGGATTATGGCACCGGGAGAGGGCCACCGAAGATCGACAAGGCCGATTACGTCCGCGATGACTTTAAGCCCCGTTTAAATGCTGCCATTCTTTTCCTCGGCCGGCTTGACCCCGTCGACCGATTTTCTCATTCCTCCTGCCACTCCCCCTCCCACACTCTCCCCTTTCTTCCTGTTCGTCCTTCTCCGTCTCGTCCCCGGAAATCGTGATCGGTAGACTCCGGGTGTTTATGTAAATACGTATTTCGATATGCAAACGTTATTTCGCATCAGAGTCGATTGAAAATTTTATTCAAATAGATGATTCCGAGGAAAATTGACGCTTGTCCTCCCACTCTACGTTATTCCGTTACGCTCCGCCCACCATGTGTCACAGTGTCACGTGCCGCGCACCGCCCACCATGCGTCACGGTGTCACGTGACGCGCACCGCCCACCATGCGTCACAATGTCACGTGACTCGGTATTGGGGAGAGGGACAACTGTCTCCCCTCGATTCCAGTCTATTCCCCTGATCGTGGGCTAGCAACAGGAGTGGGTAGAGCCCGAGACATAAGACAGGAGAAATAAGTCAGGAGAAATACGAACAGTGGGGCCCTGACTGCTCTTGAGGGCATTCGAGGGAGAGACGAGGTCTTATAAAGTCCCAGACGTGAGGTTTTTTTAGTGAGCACTACATATTTTTGTAGCTTTCACTGGTTCCATTGGGGTAGAGTGCTACATCATCATTCGAGATCTGAGAATTGTGTGAACGCATATTTTCAGTGTCACTCGGAGCTCAAAGGTCCACTAACGTCTTCGAACGTCCTCAAATGTGCTCAAACAAACGTCTTCGAACGTCCTCGAACGCCATCAAACGTCCTCGAGGCTCATCGGACGCCATCAGACGTACTCAAACGTCTTTGAACGTTCTCAAATGTGCTCAAACAAACGTCGTCGAACATCCTCGAACGTCATCAAACGCTATCGCAGCTCATCAGACACCCTCAAACGTCTTAGAACGTCCTCAAATGTGCTCAAACAAACATCTTCGAACGTCCTCGCGGCTCATCGGACGCCGTCAGACGACCTCAAACGTCTTTGAACGTCTTCAAATGCGCTCAAACAAACGCCTTCGAACGTCCTCGAACGCCATCAAACGTCCTCGCGGCTCATCGGACGCCGTCAGACGTCCTCAAACATCTTTGAACGTCCTCAAATGGCTCAAACAAACGTCTTCGAACGCCTTCAAACGTCCTCGCGGCTCATCAGACGTCCTCAAACGTCTTCGAACGTCCTCAAATGTGCTGAAACATGAATTCAAACGAACTCATACGAATGAAAATGGGAGAAAAATTAAGGGAATTGAAGAATGCCCTATTCGACTGAAAGAATTTTCATGATCGCTTTAATTTTGGTCAAAATGGAACTTGCATCGATCTGAATGTGCTGGATTCAGCAAACGAGGCGCAAGGATTTCAGTTGAACGTACTCGACAATTGGTGAGGTTTCAGGACCGCGACTTTACCCTGAAAACACATTTGAACCGCGATCATGCTGTAGCCGCCGGGCACGAGTGGCGCATTGTGGCGCACATCATAGACAAAGCCGGATTATTTTTCACGGTTGCAAAGGAAGCGTGCAGTGGCATTGTGCCGGTATACCTGGTAACAGGAACTAGTAACAATGGTTGTGCTTTTTGCCTTCGTTCTTCGTGTTACACTGGTTTGACTAGAACTCTTAAGAGAACGGCCTATACGAGATGAAGGATGGCCGGGGAAGGTGCAGCCGTCAGATTAAGCAAATTTACGTCGCTTCGTTTGTTGGTCCATGTTTCTAAATCACCCGTGCTTCTACCCAAAAGTTACTGCGTTCTTGCTTAAGAGAATGGTTTCGGAAGTTCATGGAAATCTTCGAATTCATCATTCGATCATTCATCTGTCACCCCAAATTACGAATTTTTCTAATTAAAAACATTCAAAATTAATGCATTATTTTCGTTTGATTAAAATTATTACAAATAGCAAAATAGCAAACATTAAAAATTGAAATTATTAAAAATTGCAAACATTAAAAACTGCAATTATTAAACATAGAAATTATTAAAAATATCAAGACAGCAATTCTTAAAAATAGCAATTATTAAGCAGAAATGATTATAAATATAAATTCTTAAAAATAGTAATTATTGAGAATAGAAATTATTAAAAATTTCAATTCTTAAAAATAGGAAAACAGCTATTATTAAGAATAGAAATGATTAAAAATATAAATTCTTGAAAATAGCAATTATTAAGAATAGAAATGATTAAAAATTTCAATTCTTAAAAATAGCAATTACTCAGAATAGAAATGATTAAAAATTTCAATTTTTAAAAATATAAATTTGTAATAATACCTGAACCGTAATTATTAAGATTAGAAATGATTTGATAATATCAATTCTGAAAAATGGCAGTTATTCAAAATATCGATTCTTAAAAATAGCAATTATTAGAAATAGTAAATATTAAAAATAGCAATTATTAAAAATGGCGATTTATATTTTGCATAAAAATCCGCAGTGGTCCCACACTATCTGGGATAGTTGGGACAGTTAGAGAATTTTTCGTAACGAAAGCGAGCACAATTGCGGATAATTTGTCCCGATAAAATTTTTTGATCTGTGCGTCGGTGGCTCTGCAATTTTGCATTGTTTCCGAGTTTCGCCACGAGTTCTAATAAGAGAGAACGACGACGTCCATAACGAATGCTCGCCGATGTGCATCGAGGTACGTGAAAACCTCCAGATTGCACCTGATGCGACGTTATTAATTCGCAGTGATCGAGACGAATCCATCCTCGGTTATCGAACTTCGCTAACGGACAGTCTGATTGGAATCCAGTAAATATTTCATCGACACTCTTAGGTCCCCAAGTTCATAGCTTCGCTCGATCTGAATAGGATCGATCTCGTTCTGCGGAGAACAAAGATTTCTACGCCTAGGAAATCGCAGCAGCTTTCGATTCACCGTGAAGCAAGCAAAAAACCCAATGACTCAGCTCCGCAAAGAGAAATCAGGCGACAAATCGATCCGTGGACTTAATTCTGCGGTTTCGTACACCTGCTGCCATGATACGTTTTCTTCGACTTGCTGCACTCGCTTCGATTCACGTATTCTGTTCTTTTTAATGGCGACAGAGATGCATTCATTCCGATTTTAGGCAATCGATATGAAATTACAGAGTCGCATGAAGGTCGACACTGTTTTTCTTCAAATGGAGTTAGATTCCGGTGGATAATATTCATTTATTCGATCATACTTCGAGAATATACTCCTCTGAAAATCCGTCGGTTTCAATAAAGTTGCAGCAACTTAGGTGGGCAGGAGCGAAACAATTTTACGAATTTGACACCGTGTTTTTTTCCGGTCCTCAGGACAGAGACGTTTTTTTGTCAGGATTAGGCAGCAGTTGATACCCATGTCGAATCTGGTCTTCCTGTCCCACTATTTTGTATTAACTCGGCAAAAGTCCCGTTTCTGGCGGGTATACCCCTACAGCCGTTCGGTTCCCCGTTCTAATGCCTCCCTTTCACTTCTAAATCTCTCTCTACATTGTTACGTAATCTATATTGTATAACCGGTTATCCAACGTTCCACAGAATTATGAATATTAATCGTCGACGGCTCATTTGCGAAAAATCAAATTACCCGCGCCCGAGACGATACTCCAGCGATCACGCGTGCCGCATCACTGGCCAAATTGCGCTCCCGCAACACTCCGGGAGTCGCAAAAATGGTTCGCGAAACTTCATACACTCCGCGACAGAAAGATGGCACGCCACGAAAATTCAATGTTTCCATCATTTCGACATAATAAATCTAGTCTTTCTTGGTACTTATACATTTTTATTACCAAATAAATTACATTGCGAACAATAAAATTAAAGAACATGTCCGTTTGTTTATGGAAACAAAAGAATGACAAAATGATGGCACACATACAAAAAAAAATACGTAATTTACGTACATAAAATATATAACATTGTGTTTAATACTTTCCGTGGCCTACCTTATTTTCCAGAATAGCCAACATACGTTTCGGAAGTGACTTAAAGAGTTTTTTAATACATTTTGGCAGTATTTTTGTCCATTTTTGTTCTATGCACGTTTTTAAATCTGCAAGGCTTTGAAACTGTCTTCCGCCTTCGTAAACATGTCTTGCTAGTTGCGCCCAACAATTTTCAATTATGTTGAGATCTGGCAATCTCGCTGGCCACTTTAAGACACTGATTTTGTTTTGCTCAAAGTACTGCTTAACGGATTTTGCAGCATGCACACTTGCATTATCCTGCTGAAATGTTCGATGAAAACGCTCGATGAAAGGCTCGAGGACGTCGGATGGTGTTCGAGAACGTTCGAATACGATTGTTTGAGCACATTTGAGGACGTTTGAGGGCCGAATGAACTGAAAAGATGCGTTCACACAATATTAGGATCTCAAATAGTGCATTCTTCAATTCCCTTACTGTTTCTCCTGTTTTCATTCATCTGAGTTCGTCTGAATTCATGTTCCAGCACATTTGAGGGCGTTCGAAGACGTTTGAGAACTTCTGATGGCGTCCGATGAGGTTCGAGAACGTTTGAAGATGTTAGTTTGAGCATATTTCAGGACGTTCGAAGACGTCTGAGGACGTTTGAGGTCCGAGTGAACTGAAAAGATGGGTTCACACAATTTTAGGATCACGAGTAGTGCATTCTTTAGTTCCCTTACTGTTTCTCATGTTTTCATTCATGTGATTTCGTTTTAATTCATGTTTGAGCACATTTGAGGACGTTCGAAGAGGTCTGATAACTTCCGAAGGCGTCCGATGAGACTCGAGGATGTTGTAAGATGTTAGTTTGAGCAGATTTGAGGACGTTCGACGTCGTTTGAGAACATCTGATGGCGTCCGATGAGGCTCGAGGACGTCTGATGGTGTTCGATGACGTTCGAATATGCTTGTTTGAGCACATTTGAGGACGTTTGAGTACCGAATGAATTGAAAAGATGCGTTCACACAATTTTAGGATATCGAGTGATGCTTTCTTCAATTGCTTTAATTTTTCTCGTGTATTGATCCATCTGACTTCGTTTGAATTCATCTTTCAGCACATTTCAGAACCATCGAGGACGTCTGATGTCGTCCGAGGACGTTCGGAGACGTTTGTTTGAACACATTTGAGGACGTTCGAAGACATTTGAGGACGTTTAATGTTCGATTGAACTGAAAAGATGCGTTCACACAATTTTAGTATCTCGAATAGTGCATTCTTGAATTCCCTTAATGTTTCTCCTGTTTTCATTCATCTGAGTTCGTCTGAATTCATGTTCCAGCACATTTGAGGGCGTTCGAAGACGTTTGAGAACTTCCGAAGTCGTCCGATGAGACTCGAGGACGTTTGAAGATGTTAGTTTGAGCATATTTGAGGACGTTTGAGGTCCGAGTGAACTGAAAAGGTGGGTTCACACAATTTTAAGACAACGAATAGTGCATTCTTTAGTTCTCTTACTGTTTCTCATGTTTTCATTCATGTGATTTCGTTTGAATTCATGTTTCAGCACATTTGAGGACGTTCGAAGAGGTCTGATAACTTCCGAAGTCGTCCGATGAGACTCTAGGACGTTTTAAGATGTTAGTTTGAGCAGATTTGAGGACGTTCGATGTCGTTTGAGAGCTTCTGATGGCATCCGATGAGGCTCGTGGTCGTTTGAAGATGTTAGTTTGAGCGCCTTTGAGGACGTTCGAAGACGTCCAAGGACGTTTGAGGGCCGAGTGAACTGAAAAGATGGGTTCACACAATTCTAAGATCTCGAACGATGATTTAGCACCCCATCCCTATGGAATCAGTGAAAGCTACGCGTGACAAATCGCGGAATTAGGTCGATCAATGTACGAGCCGGGTAAGTGCGTGCGAAATTACAGTGTCGAGGGACACGGACACGTTACACGGACACGTTGTCTCGTGTCTTGCATCTTGTCTGTCCTCTCTATACGCGCAACAACATCGGACAGCGGTGTGTCTGTGTCTGTGTCGGTGGACCAGCACGGGCTGCGCTGTCGGTGATTAATCCCCGTACACACGCCCATAATTCGCCCCTGAATTGCCTCGTAAACGAGCCCGCTCCGCCAGATTAAATAAGAGCTTTTCAATACAGCTCCCGGTCTTATCTAGCCGATTCCCTGTTATTATACCCGACAGAAATTGATGTATACGCGCCCTCGACTGGTTTCCGACATCGCGTTCGACATTTTTTTTCTTCTTTTCTGGTTTTTCCCTCCTCCCCAACCCTGCCGGCACTTTTCTCGCGCCTTCGTCGAAGTCTCTTTTAGAAGGATATTAAATTTTTCGTCCACAAAGTCCCGTTAATCCGATTTCTAAGCTGTTCATCAATGTCCCGTTCGTTTGATCTTGTTGCGGAATTGAAATTGTCGGGTGCCACTGCTACTCGATAAATTATCATTCTCTATTAAGAGCTTAACCACGTTAGAGGAGAAATAAAACTATCATATCGCATCCTCAGTTTATGTTTTGCATTTGGCACGCACCGTGCTCGGTTCGGACTCTTCCGGGTGATCAGAGAATACTAACCTTCTGGACTCGAAGCAAATTGAATTCCGAAAGACATTCGTGTCAATCTACGAGGGCCATTCAATAAGTAACGGGAGAAACTGATATAGCTCCTAAACGGTTTCACGAACCAATACGAAACTCCCTATATTTCATGTTGGCATCCTTGTAACGGCTTCCGATCGGCTGTTTGACAAGATTTTGCGAACCTAACCTATAATTCCGTCAGTTCGAAATGTCAAGTCCGATTGAGAATTGCACCGCGGATGTGCAACGTGCTGCGATTAGATTTTTAGTCGCAGAAGGTGTTAACGGTAGCGAGATCCATGCAAGGATGTTAAAAGCGTACGGGAATGAGCGTTTAAACCGTTCAAACATTTACGAGTGGGTTGAACAGTTTAAAAATGGCCGCGGAAGTGTCGATGATACGCAAGTGATACGAAGTGGACGACCGGTCGAAGTTTCAACTTCCTCCCTTGAGTTTCGCATTTATCGAGATCCATTCGAAAACTGGGCTGGGAGATTCTTTCACACCCTCTTTATGGGGGAGAACACCCATGTAAATTTCAGATTTTAGAGTATTTATCGGTATAACCAACTTCTGTGCACTTTGGACGTTACAGTGATAGAAACTGTACAAGATACAAACTTGCAATTCTATATGGATACTTTGAAGGACATATCTAATATACAGGGCGTGTAATATGTACGTATATCCTATTGTGTTGTATGAAATATACAAATACATCAAATGACCTATCATTTTGTCGGGCACTGTAGGTGTGCAAGTTGCGTGAACCACCCTGTATAACAAGAAGAATCTTTGGTGAACCTGCGCTGAAATGAAAGGGAGACACACACGTGTGCCGTTCGGACTCGTTGATAGCCGTGATTGTTTAACAGCGCGAGAGATCGCCTCGAGAGGAGAACCATTCAGAAAACGGTCAACCATGACGCCATATTAATTCCGGTCGAAACGCGGGAACGGTGTGTGCCGGCAACTTGTGTTCAGGCTCGTTGATCGGTATCGCCGCTTGTTTTTAACAATGGGTATTAATATCGATCAGTCGTAAAGACAGTGTGCGACCGTGTTCGGCAGCGGTTGATAAAGCCCCTGAATTATCGGTTTTACGACACCTTAATGCTTGTCGTTGCTACTTTACTGCCAAGGTTTCTCTCCAATTGGTTGTTACCGCTGGAATGGTCGACGCTGTCTTCGAAACTGTTGGTGAACATGATTTTTGTTCCATGTCTCCGCCTGAGTCTCGAATCTATCACTTTCGAATTAATTTTTTGTTACGAGATTGGCGTTTCCTTCGTTTTGCGAAATAGACAAAGCCGAAGCAGACATTCGCGCGCAGACGTTCCCATTGAAGTAGAAAGTTCTTGACGCCGCACAGTGGTCGAAAAGCGCTAGAACGACGGCCAAAATGCCAAAAACGAATCTCCCGCCAGGATTACGGCTCTTGCCATATTGGATACTCAGGTAATAGATACTTAATTGGATACTTAGGTAAAACTCTATGGGAAACCCGCAGTAAAAAAAGTCTTAGCATTTTTACCTGTCGAATGGTGGGAGTACAAAGAGGAATTTTTAACGAATTTTTTAACGAAACCATTTTCATGTATAAGCTCCATTGCATATTGATCAGACAATACTAACTTTCCACAACATTTAATCAAATTTCGGTAAATCAGTTTATTAAAAAGATCAAATCATTTTTTTCACATAGCATATTACGCATCCACTATTTTGTTTTTTGGTATTTTTACATCAGATTCATAATCGGCGACCCGAAAAACCTGTGAGTACGAATTTTTAACTAAATTGGTGTACTCTTTCCTATTTTGGCCACGTTTCGACGCGTTATTATTATTATATATTATTTATTTTGTATTACTTTATAAAAATAACAACAATGCTAACCTACCTCGGCTATTCTTTTTACAACGGAGATTCGTCGAAACAAATTTGTTGAATGATTTCTTCACGATGTGCATTGGAATTATGTCGTTAAATTATGTCAACGACGTGAAAGACGAGTTGCAGATCAACTTAACTCTTGTTTTCGATTCGCAGTCCGCAACCTGAAAACCAAGTATCTCGCAGCGGCCGCGCCAGTGGGTACTCTTATCAGTCGTCTTTGTATTATAAATTAAGAGAAAGTGTATCGCAGCCTCCTGCAGAGTTGGCTGACCACTGGTGCACCGAGAACCACTGCGAATCAGAGCTGAACTATCAGGCTGTATCAATGCTTCGAGAGCATCGAGTTGACACAGATAACTGGCTGCGAATCACGGCGGATCCTTCTGCGATTTCAGAGACGGATTTTGCATTATATTAAAACAACAGGAATGTGTTTATAACCATTTTTGGCCATTCCTAACCCTTTGCAATCCTTCGTCGAGTGTAACTCGACTTCAGGTAAAGAAAAATATAAATAAAACAGGTTTTTATATGTAATTTTGCAATTGTTTGCTCTGTCAAAATTGAAAAAAATATTCCGGGGACACACAACTTATTGTATTAAACCTTTGCCCTCCGAATTATTTTTCAATTTTGTTGCCAACAATTCCATACTATTTTAAGTGTTTTTCCTTGACTGCTACATATTTTAAACAATTTTCTTCATAAATCGTATTAACTTCTATTTGTTTTTAACTGAAAACTAAAACAATTAAATAACCGAAGGAAGAACCCCAAATACAGTGACTCTCGAAACTGTTGCAATGATTAGAATAATTGATTAGAAATTACAATAAATATCACATAAAAGATAGAAATTAATTAAATGAAATTAAATTAATAAAATGAAATTAATTAATTACAGACATAAATTATAGAAATATTATTAAACTTTGAAAAATACCTGAAATAATCATTTATCTTGGTCCTTAATAGCGGTCGTTCTGCCATGTACATATAGATTTTTCAGAATTATGCAATAATAACCGGTCGGTAATGTGTTAATGTTAATATCTGTCCGCGTTTTACACTTATTTATATTTACAACTGGTTTGTTATTTTTTTTTTAAAACCAGCTAAAATACTGTGACACATGACCTAACCTAAATTTTGCTTATAAGGAGATTACCAACACCCGTGGGTCCGTAGAAAGTTTCGTTCGTAGCACAACACGAGAATAAACAAACCCCTTGGAGACATGAACCACTCGGCACCATTCAAATTACAGATAAAAAATTGTTTACTTTGTCAAAATTGAAAAAGATATTCCGGAGACACGCAACTTATTGTATTAAAACTTTGCACTCGGAATTATTTTTCAATTTTGTTGCCGACAATTCCATACTATTTTAAGTGTTTTATTTGACTTCGAAGGACAGTTCCTTGACTGCTACATATTTTAAACAATTTTCTTCACTGATCATAAGATCACAGATCTACAAAACGTATTTTTTAAATTTTCAATATAGGCTCACATAAAAAAGTTGAAAATGCAATTTCTAGTATTTTTTCTACAATTCCGATCAATTACAATTTCTGAAAAAATTTCTTTTCACATCCTGTAGTAAACTAGTTGCTCCACCTTTCCGAAAAAGTTCAAATCGTATAGTACAATATTAAAAAAGTTATCGTCCTTTTATAGCGGCCGAATATTATTTCGCGCCACTGTAAATGCCACTCTTAACATTCGATTCTGCTATAAACACGTCGATATTTCGGGGTAGTTGGTGAAATTAATTACATGCAGACTGTCCTTGATTTTACACAGCTGTAATCCACCATTTTGCTTGGAAATGTGCGTCTGAAGGGCACGCGAAGGTCATTCCTATTTTCGAATGGAATCCTGATAAGTTTTCTGTCTGAGCACGAAGTTATGAGCCCGTTTACGACGAAAAACTATTACTTTGGGAGATGTGTATTTTAATATCAATCACCACGCTCTTCCTGCAGTCTTAATGGATTCCCGCGAGAGGGGGAATCAATTAACAGCTGTTTTACCGGCGCGAATTAACACAACGGAACGCCACAAGGAAATTTCATTTCTCACCGGCATCTGTAAAAGCAACATCGATCGACAGCAAAGTGGCCGTTCGCCCCGATGGAAATTACAATCTTACGCATTATTAACCATCGATTAACGTGTCGCGACGCTGTCTATCTGGGCAACGAGATGAGATCTGTGTTGCAAAACACAGGCGAAGAGATAACGCGTCCGAGGAATAGAGCAATTACGGCCAAGATGGAAAGTGGTTTCTCTCTGGGCGCAGACAGAAAAGAATGGCTACTTAATGTTATTTTATATGAGAAATAATATCGCGATATCGTCGGCTATCGTAAAACAACCGGACCGAAGGAAAACTGGAATCTAGTTCGACGGAAAAGCGTTTTGTCGTATCGAACGACATCCGCGTGACGACTCGATCTTGTCGAGACTCGTGCAGCCGTCACCTAACAAATCGACGGCATTAGACAGCCAATTAGCGACTGTTGGGTAGTACAAATTCTGTTAGGCGAACCATCCTTCCGTGCCACAAACCAGTCTTCTTTGGTACACGAGCGATGGAGAACCTGAATATGTCTGCATCGTTTGCAAGACACAGGTGCGAAATAAAGATTTGTAGCTTTTCACTGTACCGGACTCAACATTTTTGCTTTCCTTCCATAAATTATTATGTATTTGTATGTAATCGAGAAGAATTTGTACCCGGGGATTCTGCGGATCGAAGTTTCGATCCTGTGAGATCAATGGTTCAGAAGTTACGGTCGCTGAAAGTTGAGCAATTTGCAGCGTTTTTGACAGGTAAGCGCGGCGCCATATTGGTTTGTGGTGACGATCGAACGTCGCTTACCGAGCAGAACCGCTAGATGGCAGCAGAATAGAATTTCAATAATTGTACTGTACCAATAGAAAGCATAGAAATTTTCTTTTAGGATTGATGATTGACAACGTATTGCGATTCTTGTTTGAATTTTTGAAGATATAGCCACGATATTGCGTTTTAACTGGTCTGGGTTAGGTCTGGGTTAGGTTTTTGTAAATATTTTCCACGATATTTCTTCTCAAACATTCTCTGAGATATTTTCTCTATGTTAGCGATATTACCGTGGGCCCGTGCTGCCATCTATCGATTCTGTTCGGTAAGCGGCGCGGTCGTCACTACAAACCAATATGGCTGCGCCCCACCTGTCAAAAACACTGCAAAAAACTCAACTTTAAGCAAGCATAACTCCTGAACCATTGACTTTATAAGATCGAAACTTTAATATGCGGGTTCTCCGGGTACAAATCTACTGGATTACATACCAAATACGTAATATTTTACAGGAGGAAGGCATAAATTTGGAGTCCGGTAAAGTAAAGTTTACCACCATCTTTCAATTATCTTATTGAACTGAAACTAATACACTGATGTCCTTAAATCGTTTTAATATGACCACTGCTTTACACATCAACTTCAAACAGCGACTTCAAAAATTCCCACAAGATGAAAACAATTGAATTAATGGAACCGGAAGTGCTGCACCCTGAAAATTCACATCAATGTCTTTTGGGATTTTTGTGTGCGTTCATGATCGGTTCGGAACCGCGCCGATCGGAAACGGTCTGTAAAAAGGCTGCTCCCTTTTTTTTCTCGATTCGGGTTATTTACATTGGTGAGCGCAGCTTCCGGCAAGAAGTTGGTCTTTGAATAATTTCTTTGGAATCCGGTGAATTTTTCCGTCGCGACCGGGGAACTGGGATCGTTTTCTGAGCCGCGTCCACGTCCACGTAATCTGGTGGCCAGGCTTCTTCCTGTAAGCATCGGAATCGGGCGTCCCCGCCTTTCATCTCGCCACTTTCTTGCTTGCATTCCGCTCCGAGACGGGACGATCGACAAAACCGATCATCGCGGAGCCGGACGCATACCAGCGTGACTCGTCCCGCGAGTGGCGGCCTTCAAAAAATCTGATTGAAAACCAACATTCAGCTGGGATGCGCCTGAAAATTTGCTCGTTGCACTCGGATCATTAAAATATTAACACCAAACCTACCGGAAGCCTATTAATACGATTTTCAATAATTCTGCTGCACCAAAAGAATGCGTGGAAATTTTCTTTTACATTGCGATCTTCAATGAAACTATTAGATGACGTTATCGAGGATGACTTGTTAGTTCGCAATGACAATTGCTGTTGCTATTGAAGGTTCCATTAAAAAGTGTTCAGCCATGTACCTGTAGATCATCGTACATGTCCTGGGTGTCTAAAAATGTCTTCAACATCCGGAAATGAGAGGTTCCTGAGAACATTTCAAGCGACGTGACTGCACACAGTCACCACAGTACACTCACACACCGCTAGACCACGTATACGTACGCGAGGATTGCAAGGGTCCGGGATTCTACTCCTGATTTCTTAATAATGCAAAGACGGGGTTTCTTAGTAGTCAAAATCGTTAGATGAAAGATCAATCTAGGGGACTATTTGCCTCTGAAGTCCTACTTTTACGTTTACAACGCGTCATTCTCATTATTCGGCAGCATGTCGCGGAGCCGCGAGAAGCAATGAACAGGCGACAGTGTTGCCGCCTATCGTGGCTGCAGAGTTGTGCAGAATTGCAATTGAATTACTCGAGTAATTATAATTACAAAGTAGTTGAATTACATTGTAATTCGGTCATATTGTATCCCCCATAGTCATATCCTCGCGTACGTATACGTGATCCAGCTGTATGCGAGTGTACTGTGGTAACAGTGTGCAGTCGCGCGCGAGTGTCGTCTGTCTTGGATACGCAGTCCTTAAAGAGTTACTCACGAAAAGCACCGACCAATCGGAGCGCAGGTACAGCGAACGGAATCCGACTAGGTCCCGCCTAGCGTGGCGTCAAATAATGCAGCCGAATAATGCAAATTACGCCTTGAAAACGCAAAAATTTTCCATCTTGGGATACGTCTCCCCTAGATCGATCTTTTATCTAGCGATTGTGACTACGGAGAAGCCTCAACTTTGCATTACTAAGAAATCAGGAGTGGAATCCCGGACCCTTGCAATCGTCGTGTCCGTTATGTATCTAGCGATGTGCGAGGTGCCACCATACTCTCGCTCGAGCCGCGCAAATAAGGGTCTGAAGAGCTTAAACGTTATAACAAAAAATTAATTTCACCACCCCGAAGCGGTGCAATTGGCGGGGCGAGTTGTTGCTTAAAAAATAATGTTCGCAGATGATTCGAGTTGTTTTTGAAAAATCGACGACGAGGACAGACAGGCGTAGGAGTCTCCGGGGCACGTTCACTCGTGGGATGAATGGAAATACGGGTACTTGAGTAAGCTTAAATTACATTTCATTCATGCAGGAAAAGCAGACACACGGGAGTTCGGCCTTCCGGCTGAGGAACAGTCAGCCACCGCAGAGCTTCTGCGTAATAATGGCCGGTCTATAATGTGTATTATCCCGACATCCTGCGGCACCGTCTCCTTTCACGTACACACCGCTTTTCCTAGATACCCGGGTCTCGGTTGCGACAGCTAATCGGGACGGTGTGCACCCCGCGTTTCGCCTTTTCCCACCAGCTCTTCGGAATTGTCCGGCACCGTTGCGCAAAAACCGAGCCGAGGCGAATGCTTCGGAATCGCGGATCCTTTCGGACAGCTCGGGAAGAACGGCGACGAGCAAACTCGCTTCTTGCGATCCCACTCTGAAACTTCTTGCTCTGCCTGCGATCCTCCTAAAACTGTCCAACGATATTCTAAATTAACAAGCCACAAATATCATTTTTCTTTCAATATCCAGATAGCACCCGACGTCTCATAGACGTCTATTTTACGTTGTTTTTAGGTCTGAACGTCGTACGTCTCAAAAAGACTTCTTTAAGACATCTTAAAGACGTCTATTTGGAAATTCGTTTTTAGGTCTGAACGTCTTACGTTCCAGAAAGACTTCTTTAAGACATCTTAAAGACGTCTATTTGGAGACGTCGTTTTTACGTCTGAAATAAGACGCCTAAAAGACGTCTTTTCGGATATGTCGTCCAAAAAGACGCCTAAATGACGTCTATCAGATGTCTTTTTGGAGATGTCGTCTAGATAGACGCCTAAACTACGTCTAAAAGACGTCTCTAAGACGTATCGTTGTTTTACCAAAAGACATTCAGGAGACTTTCGGGAGCAGTTCAGACATCTTTGAGACGTCCGAATGTCTTGCGACAGGCGTCTTACAGCTGTGTTGGAGACGTCTCTGTGCTGTCTGGGAAGAGATTATTTGTTTCAGCTTACAAGAAAGACAAAACTCAATTTATATAGTTTCCGTGGAATTTCTCTTACAATATGTTCTTGGATAAAGAAATTTATCGAGTCAGTTTCCATGTAAGCAATTTCATCATTTCAGTAATTGATAAAAATGAAAAATAGAAAACCGTTCATTTGACCGACAGTGGTAGGTTTGTAAATTAATGAGCTGGTTATTGCATAATTTTGAGAAATCTATGGTACGTGGCTAAATACTTTTTAATGGAACTTTTAATAGCAACAGCAATTTTCATTGTAGACTAACAATAAAATTTCTATGCTTTCTGTTGCTATATACTGGTTATTTAATAAGAAAAAACATAAATATCTAACAAACACCCTGATGACTACAATCCGTTACAACATTATAAACCGCTTTTACATAGCCTCTCTTCAAGCTCTTTACACCTTTTTCATACCTCGCGCATTCAAACCAACTCATACCGAACTCTCGTACCAACCGCTCATTCATACCAACTGCCTCACCATAATTATTCTCAACACTTTCTTTTGGTACAGCACAATTGTTGAAATCCTATTGTGCTGCCATCTAACGGTTCTGCTCGGTAAGCTGTGCGCGATCGTCACTACAAACCAATATGGCGGCGCACTTACCTGTCAAAAACACTGCAGATTGCTCAACTTTAATCAAGCACAATTCCTGAACCATTGATCCTACATGATCGAAACTTCGACCTTACAGATCCCCGAGTACAAATCTACTGGATTAAATACCAAATACATAATAATTCATAGGAGAAAGGCACAAATTTGGAGTCCGGTTAAGTAAAGAGCAGGCCTTGTTCAGGAGTCGCGAGAAATATCAAAGAACTAAAGCCACTCTTCGACACGTGGTTACTGGAATTGTAAGAAAATTGTTTATAATTTCTAATGGAACACCCGATGTGTAAGAGAGATTTTTACAATGAAAATGGGCACCTAGCTTGATTGTCCTTGCTCGAGGCACGTTCCCCAAAGTGTATCGCGTCGGTGAAAGTGGGCGCATCCTTTGCGAAACACGAATTCTGGAAACCTCTGCCGGGCTTTAATCGCGAGCCATCGGGTCGGCGTGTTTGGACGAGGGAGCGTGGTGCAGGGGACAGGAAAGGGGTAAAAATCGGTGAAGAGGAATCATGGCTGGATGCACTCCCTCCCTATATTCACGCACTTTTACCGGCGCGGTGCGGCCGGCATCGGCGTCGCTTCTCCATTTTTCGAGGGGGAACCAAAGCGACGCGACGACCTGTTGAGCCTGTTGTTACGCCGAAGAGAATCGCATGAATCGCTCGATGGATTTATTATACATTGCGTTTCCACGAAAAGAAATTTTAATTTTTCGGAACCGTTCTACTTGAAACCACGCGACTCCCTTCACACATAACCTAACATACTGTGAGGAGCTTAACTAATTCCATACACTGTAAATCAAAATAACTTTTTTATGAATGAATGATCCTAGAAGAATTATTTTTGTGAATGACCTTTAATAAATAAGTTGAAAAAATACATTTGGTCGGAATTGTGATGAACAATAGGTAAATTGATTTTTCACAAGTTTTTTAGCTGGGACAACAAAATTTTAAAGAATTAAAATTTCAAAGATGTGTTTTGGAAGTTGGTTAATTAGTTTACGAATTATGAACGATCAAAAGTGGTAAAAATTGTAATTTTTCATGACCTTCGGCCTTTTTACGAGTTTACAAGACACATCTTTGAAATTTTTGTAATTGGCCCAGCTGAAAACGTAAAAATCAATTTTTACTATTGTTCAACACAATTCCGACCAAATGCAATTTTTTCAACGTATTAGACGTCATTCACTCAACTAATTCTTCTAGCTTTACAAAGAAATTGAAGTCGATTGGTCCATTCATAAAAATTATGCTCCTCATTGTAACTGGAAAACGAACGATTAAATTGCAGATTTTTATAGTCGATTACCAACCAATAAATTCAATATTTAATTTACTGGTAATTGTTAGGAATAGAAGATACCGTAGCTCCTCCTAAATTATTGATCACCCGACTTCAACAAATTTCACCATCGTATGGAAAGTACAATGTGCAACAGTCTTCTGCACTCTTATGCAATGCTCTACTGTTTTGAAACGTGATAGCTGCCTCGGGTGAAAAATAATTTCCAAACATCAAATCAATTAACAATTACAATAAATTACTGTGTCCCTTGCTATTTATTCAAGTGCCCAAAGCGACATTTAAATGAAACGGGTTTTCATAGGTATTTGGTTCTTCCATTATTTATTTAATTTCTTATTTTTCAGTTTATAACAAATATAAGGTTCACAAGTATAAATTACAGCAAAGTTTGAAAGCTGTATTTAATATAATTAGATTGATTATAATTAGATCTGAAGTAAATTTCAAATGAAACACTTAAAACAGTAAGGAGTTGTCGGCAACAAAATTGTAAAGTAATTCAGAGTGCAAAGGTTTGAGTAAATTGTTTCGGTAAAACTGTTTCGAGTATGAAAAATGGGTTTCGCACTTTCACAAAATTTCCCGGCGGCCGCCGCGGACGCTCCCGTAAACGTCGAAACGTGAAAATCAAAGTGATCCACGGAACAGTATACTTTCCTGCGGCGTGCGTCACGCTGTTCCACTTTCCCTTCTGTCTTTTCATTTTAATGACACGCATCAAGATCATTCGTAATGATCGGTACGCGAGCCTGCACGACAAATTACATTTTACATAATGTCCCTGCGCGATCCACGGGGGCCACGTCCACGGACTAGCATAAAAGGAGTAGTATAAAAAGAGAAAATCGGTGGGCTCACGACCGACAGTTTCACCCGATGGAACGTCCAAGGATGCCGATACTCGAGGCGATCGCGATCGTCCTTCTGGCTGGTGGATCGTTGGGTATCGATCGCGAGAATGATCCATGGGGATCGATCCAGAGGAGGACGGAAGCGGCGCCAGGTGAAGTAGTCGAACATACTCGAACATTTCATCTATTCAATTTTATTATAAATGCATAAAGAACTGCAGTCTACCCAGATAGCACAGAGACATCTCAAAGGCAGCTGAAAGACGCCTGCCGCAAGACAGTCGGACGTCTGTAAGACGTCGGAACGGCTCCCGAAAGTCTCCCGAAAGTCTCCTGAATGTCTTGTGTTACAAAACCGCACGTCTACAAAGGCACCTTCAGACGTCTTTTAGGAGTATTTTTAGGCGTATTTTTAGACGTCTTATAGACGTATTTTTAGACGTTTTTTAGGAGTCTTTGAAACGTATTTTTAGACGTTTTTTAGGAACCTTTTTAAAAGTCTTTTTAGACGACATCTCAAAAAGACGTCTGATTTCAGACGTAAAAACGACGTCTCCAAATAGACATCTTTAAGATGTCACGAAGAAGTCTTTTTGAGACGTAAGACGTTCAGACGTAAAAACGAGTCCCCAAATAGAAGGCTTTAAGATGTCTTAAAGAAGTCTTTTTGGGACGTAAGACGTACAGACGTAATAACGACGTAACACAGACGTCTACGAGACGTCGGATGCTATCTGGGTAATAGAAACTAAATAAATAATCTTTTTGGTGTTGTCGATATTACATAATATTATAGGATAAACATGGTAACATATCAATTTTTGTTTGAAATGCATAATGTTTCTATGTATATATGATTAATATGCATTATTCATATCTTGGAAGAGTATTTGTAATAATTAGTATTTAATAATAGAAGAATTGAATATATTGTGTCGATCGGAAAGTCTCCGCCGATTTTCAATTATTTTCATAAACCTTCATCACTATACATTTTCTGAACGGTGGCACTGTCGCAAATACTATTCTAAAAATATAATTAATAAATAAATGATAAATAGTTCTATTAATTAAATAAATCATAAGGGACGTTTTTTCAGAGTGGGATAATGAAACCTCCTAAAAGACGACGAACCGTTGTCAGACAAACTGGTGCATATATTATTAAATAACGTTGATTGTTAGTACATTTTTTGTTATTTCCAATATAATCCAAATGTCGGCGGAGACTATCCGAACAACCCAATACGTATAGTAAAACTCCAGCAGTGGAAGGGAAGATAGAAATGTCGAAGAATGGCTGGAGAAGTTGAGAAGGGAAAGAAAAAATATACCAAACTAAAAACAATTGTTAGGGAATAGGAAAGGATGCAATAATTAGGTTAGTATGAATTGGGATACGAACAGAGTAGGTCAGGGTAGGAATGAGTGAGACAAAGAAAGAGAGTGAGAGAAGGTATGGACCGAATGTGTGAATAAGATAAACCTGTAAAGTTAGGATACTGTAAATCAAGTCACATTTCTTATTGTTAGCTGTAAAGCTAAAATAAAGCAATAATAATAATAGTAATACTCCTCCACTGTAGAATTCAGTAAAACAGTGAACTGAAAACGGTAACCCCCACCACTGAAAAATTCAGTAGATAATTCAATAAAACCAGTAGACCGAAAATAGTAACCGCCATCACTGCAAAATTCAAACGATAATTCAATAAAACCAGTCGACTGAAAACAGTAACCCCCACCACTGAAAAATTCAAACGAAAATTCAATAAAACCAGTCGACTGAAAACAGTAAACCCCACCACTGAAAAATTCAAACAATAATTCAATACCACAAGTCGACTGAAAATAGTAATCCCCACCACTGCAAAATTCAGACGTTAATTTAATAAAACCAGTCGACTTAAAATAGTAACCACCACCACTGAAAAGTTCAGTCAATAGTTTAATCAAACCTGTCGACTGAAAATAGTAACCGCCATCACTGAAAAATTTAGACGTTAATTTAATTAAACCTCTCTACTGAAAATAGTAACCCCCACCACCGAAAAATTCAAACAATAATTCAATAAAACCTGTCGACTGAAAATAGTAATCTCCACCATTGCAAACATCAGATATTAATTTAATAAATCCAGTCGACTGAAAATAGTAACCCCCACCACTGAAAAATTCTGTCGATAATTCAATAAAACCAGTCGACTGAAAATACTAATCCCCACCACTGCAAAATTCAGATATTAATTTAGTAAAACCAGTCGACTGAAAACAGTAACTTCCACCACTAAAGTACAGTCGATAGTTTAGTAAAACCTGTCGACCGAAAATAGTAACCCCCATCACTGAAAAATTCAGTCGATATTTAATTAAACCAGTCCTAGTCGATAGTTTTTAGTATAATACCCATCACTAGCCAATCCTCGTGAAACTTATGCGAGAGGTAGACCTTAGGAAAATGTCGAACACGAAGGTTATATTAGGTTACGTCTGATTTGGACATACAATAAAGAATCGGGGACCGACCTAACATGTTTCTTCTCCAGCAATTGTTTCTATCGTTATCTATATCGATAACTGATTAACATTAATCATTGCAGGATCAGCTGACGAGGCCATCAAAGGGATCTTCCGCGCAATCGCCAGCGGCAAGTCCACTGAGGAGGACGACGACCGTTTGGTGCAGCTAGTGAGAGACGAAATCATTAGAACAGCCCAAAGCATCAAGACACCAACAGGATCCATTGACGCAGCCGCTAGAAGGGCTCAAAGATTGGTCACCGAGCTAACTGCAGCCTACACAACCCTAATCTACAAGTCGAAGACCTCTGAAGAAGCCAGAACCAACTTCTCCAGGTTCCAGGACACCGTGCAGAGGATCGTCGACTTCATTAAACGCGGACAGTTCGTGATCTGAACGATCCTCGATCCACGACGCGACTTTGTAGTCAAGATGTTACCGCCATTTGTTGACGATTTCATGCACACTTGTTTAACAATATGAAATCAGATCCTCTGAT
This sequence comes from Lasioglossum figueresi, assembly GCA_028455805.1. Taxonomy (NCBI): domain Eukaryota; kingdom Metazoa; phylum Arthropoda; class Insecta; order Hymenoptera; family Halictidae; genus Lasioglossum; species Lasioglossum figueresi. The sequence continues at coordinate 5,345,031 of CM052199.1, read as the reverse complement.
GTTGCTTCGTACACTTAGCCCTACACTGTAGTTGAACAATATATTGTTTGAATAATATAGATCCTCCAGCGTCCTCGACTTGAATCAATTCGACTTTCGAAGAAGTACGCTTGTAATTTATTGTTACACCGCTTAGAATGTATACGAATATTATTGAATATATTTGCATATATTCTAACTGTTATACAACAGAATGTACTGTTTATTATAATGTGTATGTTATGTAGATATTAACGCACATTCGTGCACTCGTAATAATAAGAGGCTGCGGATCTTCATGCAAAATTGAAATTGTCTGCATTGGAAGAAATAGAAACTAAATTAATGCAGGATTAAATTCAGGAAATTAATGCATCTTCGATTTTATAAATTTTACAACGAAAGTTTGAAATTCATCTATACTCAATTTTGTTATAAATGCATAAATATCCGCAGGATTAAATTAAGGAAATATATACATCCTCGATTTTAAAAATTTTACAACAAAATTTTGAATTTTATCTATACTCAATTTTGTTATAAATGCATAGAGATCCGCAGGATTAAATTAAGGAAATAAATACATCCTCGATTTGAAAAATTTTAGAACGAAATTTTGAATTTCATCTACACTCAATTTTGTTATAAATACATAGAGATCCGCAGAATTAAATTAAGGAAATAAATACATCCTCGATTTGAAAAATTTTACAACGAAATTTTGAATTTCATCTACACTCACTTTTGTTATAAATGCATAGAGATCCTCAGGATTAAATGAAGGAAATAGATACATCTTCGATTTTAAAAATTTTACAACAAAATTTGGAATTTTACCTATACTCAATTTTGTTATAAATGCATAGAGATCCGCAGGATTAAATTGAGGAAATAAATTAATCCTCGATTTTAAAAATTTTACAACAAAATTTTGAATTTTACCTATACTCAATTTTGTTATAAATGCATAGAGATCCGCAGGATTAAGTTAAGGAAATAAATACATCCTCGATTTGAAAAAGTTTGCAACACAATTTTGTTATAAATACATAGAGATCCGTAGTCTAATAATAATATCGCGAAAGAAAATTAACTAATGCATATCTACAGCGGCGACTGGAATTCCGAACTTGTTCAATAAATTGCTGCAATTTAGAAACGCTAATCAGCGGTCTCGGTTTTGTCTGCGTGAACTATGTTGCACGAAGTAGAAAGTACGCAAAATTAATTCTGCTAATTTCTTAGCACCGCGGAGAGCAAATCCTTCTGCCGGTCAGTTACGTGCAATCGTTCGGGTACTGGAACGATTAATGTAAACGGTGCTGCTTAAGACTCGTTTCCAGGATTTGAAAGGGTGTGGGAATCGCGTTCTCATTTCTCGATAATACAAGAATGGGGTTTTCCAGTAGTCAAGAGCGCTAGATGAAAGATCGATCTAGAGTTCTGTCGCCCTCGAAAGTCCTATTTCTATGTTTACGAAGTGCAATTTGCATTATTCTGTAGCGATTTTCATAGCTACTGTCGAATAATGCAAATTACACCTCGTAAACGAAAAAATAAGACTTTCGACGGCGATAGCGCCCTAGCTCGATTATTTATCTAGCGTTTCTGACTACTGAAAACCCCCATTTTTGTATTATCGAGAAATGAGAACGCGAATCCCGCACCCTTGCAAATTAACCACTGGAGGAGACGAAACGATTCCGAATTTCTGATTCGGAAACATTCGGGGAAGTTTGAATGGAGCTTATAAGAATCTGGATTCTTTTCATTGCAGGGACAGATGATGATCAGCTGTGTGCAGCGCGAACAAGAGCGACAGGTGTCCCGTGTAAAGAAAATCATAAACGACCCTTCGCGGCACGTTCTCCGTTGTGCAATTAGCATCGAGCTAATTAAGGAAACTGCGTACAACAGTCTCACGCATCCTCGGACGCGCACGATCTTCGAGGATGGAACTGAAGAGAAAAAGAATTGGGACAGAGTAAAAAGGAGTTAGAAAAGCTTGAGAGCCCATTGTGTCCGAGTAGGTGAAAGCGAGCCGTTTCCAGATTTGATCTCCGATTAGCCTTGGCACGATTCGATGGAAATCAACGGGCGTGTGTTGGGGTAGAGCCCCTCTTCGTTCTAGCACACACTTTTATCTTCTCTTCTCTCTGGATTTTATCTGAAAACAGAAACGCTGAGGGGTGTGCAAACACCACAGAGAGAGAAAGAGAGAGAGAGATAGGTGGACATTTTCTTATTTCCATGAAAATCAGCCGGGCCCCGATTTCAACGACAATGGCCATCCCGGCGTTTTAAATGCAAATCCGCGAAAGGAAAAACCGTAAGGGCATTATAATTTATATTACTACATGTGGCAGCGGCACTTCCGGTGAGAGAGCATAGGCGCAGTTCCGGTCAGCTCGGCCTGGAGATCCTACATCGCCAGATTATGAGCCCATGCCGCTTTTACAATGGATCGTCTGCCTGACTCATACGTCAGCCGGAATAATTTTGTTGCCTGTCGACAACGCACACACACAGAGAGAACGAGTGAGAGAGAGAGAGAGAGAAAATCGGATTCCTCGACCGATAGCGGCAGATTTCCTTGCCACGCGCCTGATCATCGCCGTTGCTTACAGTCGCGGCGATATGATATGCTCTTTTTAGGAGGATCACACACTCGGATTTACAGAAGTCATCTTCTGTATCTTCTGTGTTTGTGGACACAATTGTGCCTAACACTGGGGTGACAGCTTTACATAATTTTCTCTAAAGAGTCTAAGAGGCTTGTAAAGATTTGCGTAGACTTGCAGAGGCTTGCAAAATTTGCGTAGAATTGTGGAGGCTTGCAATGGCTGGCCTTAGCTTGCAAAGTTTGCATAGGCTTGAATAGGCTTGCATAGTAGACTTGTAATAGCTTGCAGAGGCATGCAGATGTTTGAATAGATTTGCGTATAATTGTAAAGACTTGCAATGACTTGCCTTCGCTTGCAAAGTTTGTATAGAATTGCATAGGCTTTCATAGGCTTGCAATGGTTTGCCGGAGGCTTGTATAGCTTTGCATAGACTTGCAGAGTCTGTCAAAGTTTGCATAAAATCCTATGGGCTTGTAATGACTTGTTTTGACTTGCAAAGTTTGCATAGGCTTGCATAGTAGACTTGTAATGGCTTGTAGAGGCTTGCAAACTTTGCATAGAATTGCATAGCCTTGCGTAGGCTTACAATTGTTAGTAGAGGATTGTATAGCTTTGCACAGACTTGTAGAGTCTTCCAAAGTTTGCATAAAATCGTATGGGCTTGCAATTACTTACTTTCACTTGCAAAGTTTGCGTAGGCTTGCATAGGCTTGAATAGGCTTGCATAGTAGACTTGTAATGGCTTGCAGAGGTTTGCATAGGATTACGTAGACTTGCAGAGGTTTGCAAAATTTGAGTAGAATTGTAGAGACTTGCAATGGGTTGCAAAGTTTGCATAGAATTGCAAAGGCTTGTATAGTAGACTTGCTATGGCTTGCAAAGGTTTTCAGAGGCTTGCAAAGACTTGCAGAGACTTGCATAACTTTACACAGTCTTGCATAGTCTTTCAAAGTTTGCATAGAATCGTATATGCTTGCAATGGCTTGCCTTGGCTTGCAAAGTTTGCATAGGATTGCATAGGCTTGCATAGGCTTGCATAGCCTTGCATAGTAGACTTGTAATGGCTTGCAGATGTTTGCATAAGTTTGCGTAGAATTGTAGAAGCTTGCAATGACTTGCCCTGGCTTGCAAAGTTTGCATAGAACTGCATAGGCTTGCATAGTAGACTTGTAATGGCTTGCAATGGTTTGCAGAGGCTTGCAGAGGCTTGTATAGCTTTGCACAGACTTGCGGAGTCTTCCAAAGATTGCATAGAATCGTATGGGCTTGCAATGACTTGCCTTGACTTGGAAAGTTCGCAGAGGTTTGCATAGGTTTGCGTAGACTTCCAGAGGTTTGCAAAGTTTGCGTAGAATTGTAGAGGCTTGCAATGGCTTGCCTTGGCTTACATAGTCTTGCACAGCAGACTTGCAATGGTTTGCAGACGCATGCTGATGCTTCCATAAGTTTGCGTAGACTTGCACAGTCTTGCAAAGTTTGCATAGAATTGTATAGGCTTCCATTGTAGACTTGCATAGTAGACTTGCAATGATTTGCAGACGCTTGCAGATGCTTGCATAGGTTTGCGTAGACTTGCAAAGTCTTGCAAAGTTTGCATAGAATTGTATATGCTTGCAAGAGCTTGCAAAGTTTGCGTAGAATTGCATAGACTTGCATAGGTTTGAATAGAACTATACAGGCTGGAATTAGGATTTTCCAGGAGATATACCCGCCGCAGCGGCCTGTTACTGGTTCTGGGCTACGAAGGACACCCTGAAGAAGCGTCGTGCACGGTTCGAAGTTACGACGGAACATCGGCGTCCGGGGATTTTATATGGGAAACTGATTCGACCACGAAGCGGAGGATAATATAACACCGGGGCATTTTGTTTTGTTGCGCAAGAGGATAATAAACATCGTTCGGGCCTGCTACCGTGCCGACTAGATAGCCTACGACGATGAAACAATGCGGCATTGTCCCGGCAGCCTGAACCGCCAAAGCACAGCCGAACCCAAGCACCGTGTTAAGTCATGAACGGCGTTACACACAGGTTAGAGAAACGTTGGGTTTGCGCTGGATAACCGGGTGGATCTGACCCTCGAAACCATACCGGGGGAAAAAGGGATGCTGGATTTCATCCGAGAGATACCGGAGAATTATTAATATTTTCTGAAATATTTCTCCAACTTGAGTTCAAGTATTAGTGAGGACCGTTCTGTGTCCATTAAGTTCAGGGCAGCTTCTCGCCAAGTTTAGCATAGAGTCTTCATGTTAATGGTTCGAATCTGCGGGGATTAAGAGGCGCAAAAAGACGAGTGGATGGGAGTAAACGTACGGTGAACAACGTTTAGCCACGACACCAAAAGAAGCGGGAGCAGCAGCATTCCGCCGGGCATAACTTAAGCGAGGCCCGAGCTCACGAAGAGAAGAGACGGGTCACGACGCCATGTGTGCGGCCAACCAACCACACCCACCACCTATTTATTTATGTCTACCTCACGGCTTTTTGTTCGTACTATCGAGCTTTCATTGCGCCGTTTCACCGCGAACAATCGAAGGGCCGCCGCGCCGCCTGCCCTACCGGAAAAATCCTTTACCGGAGAAATCGTCCTTCGGGCTTCTACGAATTAGCTTGGTATCACTAGCGTATACGTACAATTATACTACTTCTAAATCTCCCAAAAGTTTTCAGGTGAATTTCTCGTACGTTCCGAAAGAGCTGAGGACTCCGCAAAAATGTATCGCGCGTCTCTGTCGAAATCGTGAGGTCGATGCCGGCCAGATAAGCTTTCAACGAAACACATAAAGCAGAAGCATCTGAAACCATTTGTTGGCTATCTATGTCGTTGCATCTGCGTGGGAACACTTTGCTCTCCATTTTCACGAATTATAACCGATTACTTGCTGCTATTCATCGTCGGATTATGAAGCTGTACAGGATTGACGGTACAAAATTCTATAGACTTTCACAGACTTGCACAAGTTCATGTAGGTTTGCATAGGTCATAATAGACCTGTAATGGCTTGCAGAGATTTGCAGATGATTGCATAGGTTTGTGTAGACTTGCAGTGTCTTGCAAAGTTTGCACAGCATTGTATCGGCTTGCATAGGCTTGCATAATAGACTTGTAATGACTTGCAGAGGTTTGCAGAGGTTTTCAGAGACTTGCAGATGCTTGCATTGGTTTGTGTAGACTTGCAGTGCCTTGCAAAGTTTGCACAGCATTGTATCGGCTTGCATAAGCTTGCATACACTTGCATAATAGACTTGTAATGGCTTGCAGAGGTTTGCAGAGGCTTGCAGATGATTGCATCGGTTTGCGTAGACTTGCAGTGTCTTGCAAAGTTT
>CM052199.1:5309243-5338999 GCA_028455805.1 Lasioglossum figueresi | reverse complement strand
CCGGTAACGGTAAAACAAGCCCGAGCAAAATTCTATATACCGAACGGATAATTAAACGTTATCGTCAGGTCAGCTTTTCCTCCTTTTCGTTTTTCCTTCGCAATCATCTTGATCGCCAAGATTAACGTATCTCCGCGCCTCTGGCGATCCCTTTTAAAATTTATATTTCGCTTAATTGGATTAGTCGACGCGCGTACAATTTCTCGTCGGACGCTTCTCGGATCCGCTTCCGGCAGACGATTTACTTCAACGATATTGTGCCCGTTCAGATCACGATAGGTTTCTCACTGTCAACGGGTGTGCAAAGGGCGCAGAAGAGGCCGTTGATGTATGCGTTCTGATAATTGACGTTCAGAACGCGATATTCGATAGGCTATTGAACCGTCCGCGGATTTTTCTGGTACCTCGATCTTTAACGTCAACGCATAAATTATTCGCGCAGTTCTTCAAGCGGATCTTGCATTCGTGTCTAATTTATAATATAACGGACGGCCGCGGTACCGTTGCCGGGCATTTTGAGCCGGACTCGCCTCTCCCTCGCTCTGCAGTTTCCGCAAAAGCTACAGAACAGACCGTCTCCTCCATTTTATTTAATATTTTTCTTTTTTACGTCCCCCAAATGTGTCCTATAATTAAATGTTATCGTTAGTCGGCGGATTTGATGCAGTCACGACAAAAATGAGTAGATGTAACTTCAAACAGTAAACGCATTAGAAGAATTTAAGACCACCGTTGTATTATTTTAAATCTATTAAACGTATTAAGAAAGAAAATCAAATTCTATTTCACCCCAGTTCGTTGCAATTCAGGCGGAAAATATTCATTTTCCTATAACTGATTTCTATAGAACCCTGATTACGATGTAATTACAGTATCATACATATTATAAAAAGAAAAAAATCATAGAAAATGGAAATATTTCAAGCCGGGAGGAAAATTCGGTTTTCGAATTATCCTTGATTGTTCGTCTCATTTCCAGCCATAGAATGGACCTGACCTAATTCGTGTATTGTATCCCACCATTAATTAACACGACACTGGACAATAATGGATGCTTGTAGGTCCACAGAGGGTTGTTCCATTCCACGTTGTCGGATAAAGTGTCTCCGTCCGATCATTGATTTTATAATCACTGAAAATCTTCCCTGCAATCTTCATCCGGTTAAGTTCTAGCCTGTTCGTCCTCTCCCTTCTTCAGGATCGTCTAAAGTCCAGAGTCTAGAATCATGGCACTTCTATTCCTCCGCGAGCAGGCCGAGCGACGATCCTCCGTGCCGCAATGTGTAACAACGACTCGTCACACTCTGCTTGCCGGCGCACACGATAATTGCCCTCATTATAATTATTTAAAAAGCGCTGCCGCCTCCAGCGCGTCGATCGAGCCGCGATAGAGGAACACGTGAACGTGTGCACGCGCTCGCGAGCGCGAATTAATAAGGATGGAGGTGCGTCCGGGTAAAAGAACGAGCGAGCAAAGACGAAGAAGGAGGGAATCAGCCATAGTCGAAATGCGGGGAGAAAATAATAGGCGTAGAGGATGGAAAAAAAATTTGTACGGTCGCGAGCGCGAAAGATCGTAACTCTGTCGCGTTACCATACGCAGTTTCATACTCCTCCTCGTTGTTCCCCGCGTTTCCACCCTCCAGAACTCTTCTTCTTCTTCAGACTTTTTTCATTATCCGGCGGCTGGCCATTGTTCCGGTTTAGAGGCTCCGAACGAACACACAACTGGCAATTGTCGGCTCTTCTTCTCTGCTCGTCTCGAACGCCTCTCTCTCTCTCTCTCTCCAGAGATATAAGCACTTGATTTCTTTATTTACTTTTTTTTTCTCTGTTCCTCCTTCGGCGGAAGGGTGGGGATCTCGAAACGGGGATGATTCGACGGGCAGTCTACGTAATAAGAGATTAATGGGGTTTAATTAGCCGGACAGTGCCGTAATTATCATGTGTAATGAAAATTTTCCCGTAATTGGGGAATTAAACGCGCCCGCGAGATAAATTGAGGCAGATTATAGGGGTTGGGGATTTTCCGTCGCGAACGCACGAGCCATTCCGTGCTGGATCGCGAGAGATACCCCATTATTTTGTACTTCTTTTTTCGCTGCACACTCGTGATACCTGCCGAGTCACGAACCACTAATTAGACCGATGCTTCAGACGCAAATGTTGCTATTCTAACGCTGCCTCGCAAACGTCGCTTTTCCAAATGTTTCCAGCGACGTACCGCGTTGCTTTCGATGTCCATCACGATTGCCATCGATGACAAACTATCGGGCAAGTTTTATGGCTGTTCACAACATTGTTCAACCGTCTCAAAACGTCTTGATCCCCAAAGATGTCGTACAAGAGGCTACATTTATTTGAATGCTTCAATGTTGATTACAAACGAGTCAAATTTTCTTTCATTTAAAATGAAAGACGTAGCATTCGTATTTGTTTGACTTTGTTTAACATCTTCGTCACCATTGTGACTCGTTAAGATACGGCAAGGGGTTAACGATGCGACGGATGAATTTTCGACAATGGTCGAAAACGATGATCTGTCAGCAATTTCTTCCTCGCACGAGTGACGTTGGACGATGCTGCAGATGATAGCCTAATCCAGTGGTTCTTAACCTCTTTGAAGTCAGGGAACACTTTTGATTAATGAAACATTTGCGGAACACCACAATTAATGATCCAAAAGACACACAAACACATCCCGCGTAGAAATAAATATATTTAATATATTACGCGGAATCTCGCAGAACTCTTGCAAAAACCTTGCGGAACACCGGTTAACTAGAATCTAATTAGATTTTGGGACGAAACATGGGTTGCGCTCCGCGACTTTTTGTCCAAAATCGAGAATTTTTGCTCTACTTTGGACACTCATGATATCAGATATAAACATAACCTCGTTCACTGATGACCAGCGCGATGTGCGCTGAACCTTCCTCAATCAAATGAACCTTTGTGCAGCTCAAAGTATGCTCGTATAATGACAAAAAGTCGCGGGTCGCAACCCATGTTTCGACCCAAAATCTAGTTAGATTCTAGTTCCTTGATAGTTTTGTCACGTTTGTGTCCTCCCACCTCAAGAACCAATGGCCTAATCTCTAGCTGTCTTCACGTTCCAGGGATCTGATTCGAAACAATATAAAAACATTAGTGGAACAAAAAACAGCCGTGATGCTATTCCTAACATACTATTAAACATTGTAGAAGTAGAATACAATATAAAACAGAAAAACAGTAAGAAGGAAAATAAATGGTGGAAGACAGCAGAGCGTGGAAGCAAAAGGAGCCGTTTCGATGGAACCTCGAGGGGAAAAAAGTCGGCCGTAACCGGTAAGATGGTCGACGAGAGAAAGAAGGACCGGCGGATTGGATAATCAAAGAAGAAAAAATATTAGAAAGAGCGTAGGCCCCCTCGGAGGAGGTGGGAGGAAGTGACGGTGAAGGTAAGAGGTGAGGAAGAGGAGAGACAGGCAGCGCGTGGCAGGCCTCTCCCCCATTCGATGTTGGCAGTCTCTCTCTCTCTCTCCTCTCCTCTCCTCTTCAGGGACGCCTAATGCCTCCATCCGTGCAACCACCTCCGCCAGAGCCGAAGTCTTAACTACTTTCTTATTCGCTCGTTTCAGGCCAGCCTTACGGGGCCCGTGCATAATGCCCCAGCGCTCCTTACGCATGCTGAACGGCCAAATACACCTCTTCCCCCGTTCCCCATCTTCCTCCCTTCTCCTCCTCTTCCTACATATTCTCCACCTCCTTCTTCCTCGTCCTCTCCTCCAGCTCCGCTTCCCCGGAAGACTGTACCCCGAGAGGAACTGCGGGTCAGAGACTGCGAGGCATATTCGACGCAGACTCGTGGCTCGTGCCTAGATCCATTGGCGTCCGACACGCGAAATCCACCTCGCAATATTCGCCGAAGAAGCGCGCGAACTTCCCAGTCCCAGCTCTAGACATTCTATCGAATCAATTCTTATCAATCTTTATCATTTCAATCATTGTAGAATGAATAGAAACTAAATCGAATGTTATTTCTGCTGACATCTTCTTCCTCTTGACATCTTCCGCAGTCTAATCATGAGCTTGTGCAAAGAAAAAGATCCTAAACTGTTCAGTGTAACTGTTCCTGGCTAGCCCTGGTCTCGATAGGATCAACTTCGTGGTGCAATAATTTGTAGCAAGAAAGCTAGAGTCCTCGTCTACCATGTTATGCTAATCCTCCTTGGATATGGTTGCAGAACAGGCCCCAGGACAATGCTTCACCTAGGTCCTGCAAGATTTTCAAGGAATCAACTTCATGGTACAATAATTACAGCTCTTTGTAGCAACAATACTCCTCAACTACCATGTTATACTAATCCTCCTTGGAGGAGCATGATCTTGTCTAAAAAAGAACATCCTAAACTGTTCAGTGTAACGTTCCTCAGGAGTCCTGGTCTTGAAAGGATCAACTTCGTGGTGCAATAATTTGTAGCAAGAAAACTGGAGTCCTCGTCTATCATGTTATATTAATCCTCCTTGGAAATGGTTGCAGAAGAGGCCCGAGGACAATGCTTCACCTAGGTCCTGCAAGATTTTGGATGAATCAACTTCGTGGTACAATAATTACAGGTCTTTGTAGCAACAAAATTCCTCATCTACCACGTTATACTAATCCTCCTTGGAAATGGTTGCAAAAGAGGCCCGAGGACGATGCTTCACCTAGGTTCTGCAAGATTTTCAAGGAATCAACTTCGTGGTACAATAATTACAGGTCTTTGTAGCAACAAAATTCCTCATCTACCATGTTATGCTAATCCTGCTCGGAAATGGTTGCAGAAGAGGCCCGAGGAGAATGCTTCACCTAGGTCCTGGAAGATTTTCAAGAAGTCCATCTTGCCTGTTGCGTTTTCATCTGAAACGAAAGAAAAATGGGAAGCTGTCCTTTTCATGATCATTTTCATGATCCTGGCGATGCAGGATCGTGGCGAGTGTGTTCTGGACTCAACTTGCAAAATGGACTGGCCAGATTTGTCCTGGCGACGCCGCTGCACTAATATAACAAGAAACACGGCGGCTGTTGCGCGGAGCGTACGGGAGCGAAGTAGCCTCGCTTATGGTCCGGTGGTGCCCGAGGAGCATAACAGCTCGCGGAGCATAACGCCACGAGCCATCATATCCTCCTTCCAGAAACCCTCCGCGGAGGTGTTCCTCGTCCCCCGTTCTCCGTTCGTTCGAGCAACAGCTTTTCCCCCGTCGCCTCTGCCGAAGAGCTGTAGAGCACGAGTCCTTCCGAACGTGTACACGTCACGCGTGTCCGTGCCTCTCTGTGTGTGGGGGTGGGCTCTAGGAAGTGGAAAAACTCGCATGCAAACAGCCATTCGACGTCAGAACTCGGAAAGAAATATTCAACGAACGGTGAACTGTCAGACATCCGATATACATGTATAGGATCTATCGTAAGCAGACTGCGGATTTTATCCATTTACGACAAAAATGGACGTGTACAATTTAAAGCAGTGTACATGTGAAAAATATTTAAGGACATCCATGGATTAGTTTCAGCTTGATAGAACAGTCGAAAGAAGAATACAATTTCCATTTGGCTCCTGTGTCCTGCAATCAATGCGAACATTTTTTTATTTTGCATGAGGATCCACTGTCCAGTATTAACATTTGTAGGTCCCCGAAAGTAATGATTTGATAGTTCAGCATTTTTTGAAAATTTTTATAAACCATAAATGGCTAGGACATGATTTCATCGATTTTTTCAGTGACGGGTCGATCAGAACGAGGTGCATCTTTGACAACAAAATTTCCAGATTCAACTTTGTGTTTCATGTACTGATACTACTGTATCATGTCCATAAAACATCACAAATTTTTTTAGCAGCTCGAGTAGCGTTCTTTCCTTGTTTGTAATAAAATTTTAAAATATATCGAATATCCTCTTTGTTTCCACTCATTTTCAAAACGTAATAACTTTTGACTAAATAAACAAATATCAAAATTTCTTGTTTGTAATTACTCTATGCTATATCACCTTTCAGACGCGCTCAAGTAATGCCAGATCCTATTAAGAAAATAAAAGTCCCTAGGTTATCAAGCCCATGGGATCGAGTACATAGAAATATACTTGTTATATTAGGTTACATATGGACCGTTTATTTTGAAAGTGGTGCAAGTCCATTTTTTTAAAAAATAAGACCTTGCATAATTTGTGATTAATTTAGTGTAAATAGAAAGTAATTTTTTTTTTAAATGGACTTGCACCACTTTCAAAATAAACGGTCCAATATATCTCTTTGATAACATCAGATGTCATCGTTAAATTAACCTTAAAATATGTGGACACTTTGTTGCAAGTATAATTTATTCTGATAGCACCAAATTCTACAATTTAATTATTAAAATCTCTTGAATAAATAAAAGTTTATTCGGCAGGGCTAATACTGTTTCAACCTACGATGATCCATTAGCGTGGTTTCAATGGTTTGCTGTCTTCTCACGACAATAATAATAATTATTGACGAGATATCTAATGAATTTATTATTAACTGTATAAACTAGACCGCATAAAGAATTAAACTTGTTGTCCACATACTTTTGAGCGGGAATGTATATTATTGCACAGAATACGAGTCGCACTTAACCCTATTGTTTACTAGCTAACGACATTCAGCATTGTACCGATATAACTAAAAATAGAAAATACATTAATACTGTATTAAATGCTAATAGAAGGAACTATGTGGATCCAGTCTTATACACTTAATTAAGGCTATTGAATTGTAAAACTATGTTCTAGGAGGAACTTCAATATCCGATTAATATCAACAGAGTTATGGCATGGTAACACCATCTATCGGTAGAATACGAAGAAACTTTTTCCCCAACCTAATGTTTGAGATCGGTATGTTCTTAGTGTGTAAAATTCACGGTCACGAAAAGATAATGGAAAGCCACGGGGCCCGATAGGGTGAATCAAAGGGAACAGGAAGAAAAGGAGAAGAGAAAGAGAGAGAAGGAAGAAGCAGAGCAACTGCTCGCATGCACACGGACAAGATGCTTATGGACGAGGGTGCATGTGTGTACGGGGCGAACGTTCGAGCGCGTGCACGTACGTTTATGCACAGGTATTGCTGGCTTCCGCGAACTAGATCGGCCGAGCAGATATTAGGAGCGCGTCTGCCCCGTTGCCATTGCAGCAAGTGCTGGTCATTGTCCACCGGCGGACACAGGAAGTCGACGACGACCGACACCGAGGGGGCAGAAACACAGAGAAAGAGATTTTTCGGTAGGATAATCAAGGAGGAACTATCGACCGCCGATTATCGTACCGGGCACGATGACAGGACGATGACTCTTGACTCCAGCTCGCGTCAAATACCTGCTCCGGTCCTCCAGCTCCATTTGTCCGACCGGTGAACCCTTTATCTCATAGTAATTCATCGTCTGCCGGATATTGCAAGCTAAAAATAATGATTGTGATTAGTAGACTGCGGATGCGTTTATTATAAATTGTTAAACGATCTAAAAGATTGAAGATGTCAATATATGGTTCCTCCTCTTTCAACAAATTACCGACCGGTGATTATTGCATAATTTTAAAAATTTATGGTACATGGCTGAACGCTTTTCAACGGAACCTTCAATAGCAATTTTCATTGTGAGCTAACAAGGCATCCTCAATAACGTCATCTAATATTTTCATTTAAGATTGCAATGTAAACGAAAATTTCTATGCTTTCTTTTGGTACAGCACAATTATTGAACATCCTATTAATAGGCCACCGGTAGGTAAAGTGTTAAAATCATTAGTTTCTATTTCTTGCAATCTGTGTAGACAATTTTTAATCTACATAAAGTTCCGCAGTGTAGTCGTTAGTTTCGTTTAATAATTGTGGATGTAATTGTGGAAGGCTTCGTGCTAATTAAGGAGCCGAAAGATATTTTTACCTGGGCTAGATCGAAGCCTACAACGTAAACGAAATACAACTCAAAAATTGTGGCTCCGACATCCTGGAGGAGCGGCTTAAAAGTTAAGTTAATCGGTAGAAATGGCGACAGTCGTGGCTCTCCTTCCGCCACTTTTGTTCGGAAAGAATTTACGGTGTTGTTGCGACGAATAATCGCTGTCCGTCACTGGCAGGAAGCTGACGAGGAGGTTGGCCACGAAGAGATTTTCGGTGCGATAATCGTAGGGAAACTCCGGACGCCCATTGTGACAATGGCCTCCCGCGGCAAGCGTGATAATTACGCCGGTAATAACACGGCAAAATAGAAAGAAGCGTTGGCTACCTTCTTTCAGACGCTGGCTATCGAATCCTGCTCCACTGACCGTCCAAATTAAACTTGTCCGGCGTACGTCGTCCTCTTTGCGAGCATCTTAGCCGATAGGACGATCTCTAAAAGTAGGAAATAGACCAACATTATAGTTCTATAGTATGTAGAAGTACATAGTATATAGAATATAGGGTGGTCCACCTAAATGTAGCCACCTAAATATCTCCTTTAATTACGATGCCACGATAAATGTCTTCAATGCAATGCAAATGGCATCACAAGGTGGATATTTCTAGAGTATACAGCTCCAGAGTAATAGTACTAGATAATTATCATTTGATTTTGAACCAGTTCTTGTTGCCAGCAGGATTAACCTTGCATTCTGTTGCAGCGCAACGAGTTTCTCATGCGAAGACCATGCCGAGGGTGGAAATACCCAAGGGCAAGTGTGTCCGTAAATTATTAGTTTTCAGCCCCGATCCTCCCTCTTCCCAGTTCCTTAATATAGCAGGCATTAATTTCCTGTTTTTCTACTATTTCTTCAGACAAAGAGGATGCGACCGTCGGAGGAAGAGATAGCCATAGGGAGGACGAAGCGAGGAGGGTAAAAATAAGTGAACGAGTCGATCGAACTGGAAGTTGGAGAGAGACGGATCGCCAGGGCGGCACCTGACCGGAAAGCGTCACAGTCACCGCTTTCAGTCTCGTTCTTTCCTTTCCCTTCCTTCTTCGCCCTTCTTCGCTCAACCTTCCTCCACCTTCCACGAAGGGTTGCTCGTCCCTTATGGCTCGTGCAACGAAAGCCCGTTGACCAAAGCAATCCTGCGGCCCGTACATCATACTCCACACATCTTCAGGAAGACAACTGCCGTTCGGCCAATTCGTAAGATTTTTCTGTAAAAAAATTGCTATGAGTGTCTATGATATACACACTTTCGGATAGGGTATTCGTTTTCGTAAAGACTCCGCTCGTTCTTACAGAAAAGAAATCCTGAAGATGGCGTCCTTACGGTTCTACGAGACTCTGAACGGCAGCAAAATTGATAATTGTGCAAATCGAAGTGAACTTCTTACAAATAAAATGTTTTCTAGTAGGTTTTTGTGAAAGAATTCAAAATTGAGATTGATTTGCACAAGGGTGAAATTGCTTTATAAAAGGCGAATTTGGAGTGCAAACCCTGTAACAGGTACAGTAATTCAAGATACTAATTCTGAATACCGATAGATTCATGAATTACGTTTCAGGACCAACAATCTATCCCTTACAATGATCCGAAACACCGGGCAGCTGCAGCCTCCTCCTCCGGAGCCAACGAGCAAGAAAGAGTTTGAAGGCAGCGATTATACTAATCGCCGTTTTTCAGCTATAATTTCTGTCGATAGAGAACCGACGAGTCATCGATGTAACGATCCAAGCCCGTAGCGAGCATCGATCTATAAAAATGTATGACGGTAGCCAAACGGTAGCTCTATGAAAGGAGGAGACAAAGAATGAGAGAGAGATAGTAGAGGGGGAAGGGTTGCCGGGAGGGAGAGAAATTAGAGAGAGACAAGGATGGGACGAGTAGGTAAGGACACATAATAGCAGGATGTTACAACGCCCGTGTCCGGTACATAAGTATCTGGTTTCATAAATGAAAGTGTCTTCATTCATAGATACATATTTCCATACAATTGCCGCTATTGGTTCGTATCTTATGATATCGCCATTATGTGTGGGCCGGCGCATTACATATGTACATAGCACCATTATATACAAATTCCTAGTAATGCGGCGCTACTGCTGCATTAATGATAAAGTTGTCCCGATATTGTGATGTTGCGGGGACATCTGCGGCCCGGCGCGATGGAAAAGCGGGAAACGGTACCATCGCTGCAGAGCCCAAAATGGTGGAGAAGCCAAGAACAGGAGTGGCATTAGCCCGGATTACAACACAGTTTAGGAGATGTGCAAAAAGCTGGGCCCTAAACTGTGCTCTCTCTCTCTGGCAGTTAGAAGATAGAGAGGAAAGGGCCGAAGGTGCTAGAGTGCGGTTTCTTTAGAGGGTATTGGGGACACCGAACACCAGTGTTCCCCGAGCCCCATACTACTCCCCTTCCGTGGGGTGTACGTAAAGATATTTTTTCCGCACGTCATTAAAGAAAAAAAAGGGCCCAACATGGTGGCTTTCTAACTACCTACATCCTCTTTCGACTCTGCCAGGATACGTCGTTGAACAAATTACTGAAACATGCTACAAGTTTGATTAATCTTCGAACGGCAATTATAATTTGAAAACGTCCTCGATCAGATATTCGTATTCGAATGATTTTCAACATGAACTTCCACTAAAATGTATACACTTAACCCGGCTTGAAAAATACGGTGTGCATAATGATAAACTGCCGGTTGTAAACAAGGCCTCGCAAGGAGCGTGTATTGTGTTCAATTTACGAGGAGGGTACAATTTAAATGAACTTTCTTTGTTAATTAATACAGGAGAAACCGCGTTGCAGTGAATTAAACTGTATTCAATTTCGTACGTGAGCGGTGTGTAATTAAAAATGAGATATGAATTCACGGAGCTGTACAGAAAATATAGCAGAAATTATTAAACGGCGTTAAATTGCGGTTATTTCTAAAAAAAAAAAAAAGAAAGAAGAAGCGAAGAAACGCTCGCTATTAGGTCACTGCGGAGGCTGTAATCCCCGGTGAAATTACGCTAAAGAGAAATGCCGTTTTACAAGAAACATTCGTGTTCTAAATTACAGACCATTTTGAAATTCATATAGAATTTTTGATTTTTATAGATTTTGAGACGAAGCACGTTGAAGGGGGACCAGCAAGATCCCGGTTGTGTTTCCTCGTTATATCGAATAAATCTACCTCGATGACGCCACCGTGCACGATGGACGCGCCCTGTGCACTAGGTAGGAAGTCATCCTTCCTAGCATCCAGAGTCCGCACAGGAAATCTCAGACGCACCCACCGAAACAAGCCCGACCCCCTCCGTCGGGACCGATTTAATGTTTCGTTTCCTCTGCGACGATAAGGGGCTACAATTTTATAGAGTCGACCGCCCCGACTCCGAAATAAGAGGAAGACTGTCCCGCACGATTCGCAATTAGGCCCTTCTCGACGCCGCACAGTGGGGTAAACCGATGAACTTTATTTATGTCAAAATCAAAGAACTTTCGATAGAGATCAGATAGTGCGATGACATTTTTCTTAAATTAACCCTTTGCACTCAGAATGATTTTCTAATATTATATTTTAAGTGTTTTACTTGAAATTTACTTCCAAGGACAGTTTCCTGACTGCTACTTATTCTAAACAATTTTGTTTACTAATTACATTGAATATAGCTCTAAAACTTTGTTGTAATTTGTATTTATGGAACTTTCTTTCCCCGATGTCGAGTCACACTCGACGAACGAGTGCAAGGGGTTAGGGCTGAAATACTTGTTACTAATATGATTGAAATTTATGGGTCGGCTAAGTATAGTGTTTGATTAAAAACTGTCTCGCCACTTCCCAACCATGTTTCAATCATTTATGCACAGTAGGATTCATTCGTGGCAATAAACTCCACAGAAAGAATATGAGAATGCATTCACGAGAAAATAAGGATAGGATAGAACTCATTTCTTTCGAAAGTTCTTTGAATTTGTCAGAAAATTCATTACTAGACGGCGGATCTTCATGCAATTATGGCTTCTGAAAATTTGCGAAAAATGTTGTGCTAATAATTTAGTACGATTTTAATTGATTTCAGATCTAGAAAGGCTACTACCACGGAAAATAAGATTTTATTTCATTCCACTTTTTTCAAATGCGTCTAGAAAAATTGAAAATTGCATATGTGAGTGTTGATTGTTTGTATTGTATGAGGAGAGTGTGAGCGCGCGAAAGATGACGCGACTGTCGCATGTGTTGTATAGGTTATGTTTCGTATGCACTGTTACTAACCAGGGTCGCGAGCAGCACGAGTGGCCAGCGAAGGGTTGTTACCCTGGGAATATGATCTTTATTTGTTAATTGAGGTAAGCGGACGAACCGAAAGCGAAATTGTGGAGCCGCTAGGATTATAGACAGTGAGGACGAACCTGATGCGATTGTCAGGGAGCTGCTAGGGTGTGGATGAACCTGATGCGATTGTCAGGGAGCCGCTGGGATAGTATAGTTTTCGTGGACGAACCCAATACGAGATTGGGAAGCCACTAGGTTGAATAAATCTCTGTGTAGATGATTAGAATGTCTCGAACGAACCTGATGCGATTGTCAGGGAGTCGCTGGGATGTTGGATAAGAGCACAGACGAACCTGATACGATTGTCAGGGAGCTACTAGGATGCGGACGAACCTGATGCGATTGTCAGGGAGCCGCTGGGATAGTATAGTTTTCGTGGACAAACCCAATACGAGATTGGGAAGCCACTAGGTTGAATAAATCTCTGTGTAGATGATTAGAATGTCTCGAACGAACCTGATGCGATTGTCAGGGAGTCGCTGGGATGTTGGATAAGAGCACAGACGAACCTGATACGATTGTCAGGGAGGTGCTAGGATGCGGACGAACCTGATGCGATTGTTAGGGAGCCGCTGGGATAGTATAATTTTCGTGGACGAACCCAATGCGAGATTGGGGAGCCACTAGATTGGATAGTTAATGGGCCTCGTAACAAGTATAATCTATTTGATACAATCCGACCGGTAAGATTGTATCGTGTGGGGACGTTCAATTACTCGATTAGGATTGTGGAACGATAATTATGGGTTTAGTAATCTGTACGGAATATTCAATAAACACAGATATATTCTAATTGTAAGAACGTGTTACATTTGTGTAAATGTCGCGATTGAATGAAGATGGGTTGAAAGAAAGGTATTGTTACCTAAACTAAGATGCTCGGTTTTGACGCACTGGCAATGCGGGGGTCTCGTAGCGACTTCAGAAGTGCCTAATAGTTTTTATACCGGACTCGCGGAATCTATACGGTTAACGTTGATACGAAGGGGAACTTGAGCCCGATCTTACTGGAAATTGACTCTACGAGATACAGCACGACGCGACACTATTTCTTGACTACGAAAGTACTAGCCCACGAGAACAGAAATGCAAGGGCTTATATACCCCTGCAATGACGGGTGGCATTTGGTAGAACCTTTGTAATGAACGGATGGTTCTTGTCAGTACCCCTGAATCGCATTCGTATTTTGTCAACGTCCAGTTGGTCGCGTGTATGTTTTGATTTTAAACTAAACAGATATGTGAATTTATCTAGGGTGGTTTTGTGCGTTTATCTAAGACGGTTCCTGCCAGAGATGATCTTAAACATCCGTTCGTCATCCGTAACAGCAGCACGTGGCATGCACGCGGTGTGATAAAACTGATGTGTTACTATAATTGTTAGTTTAATGTATTAAAGTAAGTTTATACAAACACGCGGTGCCTCCCACTCATTCACCACAGCACAAACATCCGCAGTCTATTCATTACTGTGTCCCAGTGTGCGCCGTTCAAGCAGAGTTACCTGAAGCAATTCGGAATCATCGTTATGCAGCTTGCGCAAGGAGGAAGGAAGGAAGGGAGGAGTGCTAATCATCCGGTTTACCCACCCTTTTTTCGGGGTCAACCCTGTTGTTTGTTTCCGTGGGGCAGGCGGAGGGAGAGGGTGGCAGACCCGGCCAGCAAGAATAAAGGGCAGAAAGCTCGCATTCGCCGAGGCATGACGAGCCGAGTCCACCAGAAGCTCATACATATGTAGACGGGACTTCGGCGGACACCGGGAACCGTAGGGAGGACTTTCCGGAAAAATGAATATGCAGCCGCCCCGGTCGAGGGTATTATTTTATAAAATTTACTATTGCGGCCCGGGCATTATGTGCCTTCCCGCCGTCCATTCTCCTTAACGAGGCTTCATGGTAGATGCGCCAACGCGGAGAACTCAACCTTTAGTCTTATCTCTCGCTGACTGACGACTGGCATTAGTTTTCCATTTTCCACGCGCGCTAACTCCCCTCTCGCCGAAACACGTCGCTCGTAGAGCCGAGAGGAAACATTTTTCTAATCTTCGACCGTATTATACTTCTGTAGAAATCCGCGGTGGATCGCCCTGATAGATTTTGGCTCTCCAGTTCCAGCTTTTCGCTCGTTTTGATTTTAGGCGTCGACGACAGTCTGACATCGCGCGGGGCAAGACAGCCTTGGACCATTCCTAAAACAACGTCGTGTTCAGGACCATTCGCAGGTTTATTTATCAATTTTTTTAAAATAATATTTTTTAGCTAACTCCTGCAGGCATGTTGACTTCTCTATTCCTCCTTGCTGCAGCAGTTGTTCATTGATTAGCCGCAAACTGAGGAACTGGGACCAGAAGAACTAAGAGAATAAAAAAACGAAAATATTAGGTTGTAACATTTTTAAGAAGGATTAATATGACCAATGTAATTTTTACTCTAAGCTCCCACCATGATCGTTGGAACTGCATGAGAAATTCCGCCACCGTTTCGGTTCTCACGTTCCAAAGAATTGATGTATTCACGTTTTAATTGACGTAGGGTATCGGGTTGTAGATAGGGGATGATATGTTAATCTGCACCGGTCTTTCGTGATCGTGGAAAACGTGGAGAAACTGAAAGAACGTCGAATAAAACATTTATAGGGAATGGCAACGCAGCGAAATAAAAGTGTTAATAACGCCCGAGGCAAATCTAATATTCATTTCGTCTGGCTGCGAGATTTATCGTGAGTTGATGAGCATCAAATCTAAATTCCGTTTTCCGTAATTAGAAACATACATTCTCTTGAAACATCCGCAATGCACGCGCAATTTACAAGATACGGAGGAACATCTCCCGACGCGGTTCCTCTCCTCGTATTTGTTAGGGTATCGTAATACCTTATCAATAATCTCTCGCAGTTTCCATAACGTTAGATTACTTCGAGACCTGTAATCTCCGGCGAAATTACAGAGCATATCTGTTTGCGTTGTATGTATGCTTGCTATCGTTTCGCCGGAATTTTCATCGCGAACGTATCCGGGTTTCGGACGTACGATTTCATTGCTCTCTGTCCTAGATTAATTACTTTTAACACTTTCGGAAGACTGTTAACACGATTTACTCGAAGATTGTCCAATTAATTGTTCTTTTATAATGGCATAAAGACAACGCCTCGTATAATGGCTAGACTTATAGTATATATTATAATATAATATAATATATATATTTGTATATATGTATATTCAGTATTAATTAATAATATTGCCGCATCACAACATAAACCCAGTTACCACACGTCTTCTCGTAGACGTCTGTTTTACGTAATTTTAAGCCTGAACGTCTTACGTCCCAAAAAGACTTCTTTAAGACATCTTAAAGGCGTCTATTTGGAGACTCGTTTTTACGTCTGAACGTCTTACGTCCCAAAAAGACTTCTTTAAGACATCTTAAAGACGTCTATTTGGAGACGTCGTTTTACGTCTGAAATAAGACGCCTAAAAGACGCCTTTTTGGAGACGTCGTTCTTGCGGCTGAAGGAAGATGTCTTGAAAACGTCTTTTCGATGATGTCATATAAAAAGACGCCTAACTCTACGTCTAAAAGACGTCTGAGGACGTCTCTAAGACGTACCGTTTTGTAACACAAGACATTCAGGAGACTTTCGGGAGCCGTTCAGACGTCTTTCGGACGTCTTACAGCTGTATTTGTGATGTCTCTGCGCTATCTGGGAAGTAACATAAATTCGGTACAATGTTAATGAATATTTTTTCATGAATTTTACGCTTTTCTATTAAATATGACCGGGTGCTTCCTTCTTTCGCACAGTAGTGTATATCTTCTGCGGCAGTAAGTGTACGGTCGTCTTGCACAATGTTTCTAAATGTTCTTAAACAGTTGTTGCCTTGTTGAACAACAAGTTTCTCCAAGAGCCTACTAAGAAAACCTCTGGAGAGAATCGTATTAACAACAGGAACGCTTGGAAGAGTTACTCCTACGGCGAATTTCGTCGCCGCCGATAGTGCGCTCGAGCGAGGAGGATTGAAATCAGCGGGAGCTTGCGAAGTTTCTTCTGTTCTTGCCGGGAACGTCGGTGAATAATTCCACGAGGCAGGTTTAAGGCAGCAAGTCTTGGTACCTGCGAGGCAAGCCTGCAGGTAAGACGCCTCGCCTCGGCATGTATGTGCGAATGTATGCGAACAACGTTATGCTTGTGTGCCTATACCTGTACGTGCTCGCGGTAGACGAAGAAAAGGTAAGGGTGGCACGCGCGGCCTGCTTCTATCGCTTCCGGGCATCAGCGTGCTCGCGAACCGCGGCTAATTGCTCTTTAATGCAAGCGAGCGAGCGAGCGAGCGGGCGGGCGGGCGGGCGCGTTGCGGGTTGCTTTTCTTAGACACCGAGGAAAACTGGACGCCGAAAGAAACGGCATCGGACGCTCTACACTGATCATCGTCTCTTGCCCAACACCGCATTTTCGATTTTCTAGAAAGCCGCTTCAGCTACAGGAAAACTCAACGGTGGAACAATGCATTCATCGAACGATACACCTCCCGGATAGCGTTGAGACATCTCAAAGACGTCTGCAAGACGCCAGCCGCAAGACATTCGGACGTCTGAAAGACGTCTGAACGGCTCCCGTCTTGTGTCTACAAAACGGTACGTCTTAGAGACGTCTTCAGTCGTCTTTTAGACGAAGTTCAGGCGTCTTTTTAGATAACATCTCCGAAAAGACGTCTTATTTCAGATGTAAAACGACGTCTCCATATAAACGTCTTAGAGACGTCTACAAATAGACGACTCATAGACGTCTTTTTGGGACTTCAGACGTCCAGTCCTAAAAACGACGTAACGACGCATGACTATGAATTATTTCAGAATTTTTGGTTGCAGAATCGATTTTTAAAAAATCTGGAAGCATAAAATTGTAATGGGGTTTCCAACCTCGCTATCTGGGTTACAATATGATTTATTTCTTCTGTTATGCGCAACGTAAAATTACGAAAAAATTCAGGATTGTTGTAGCTAGTGGTGTACATTAGTTGAAAGATCGATCTAGACCGCGATCATCCTCAAAAGTCCTATTGTTACGTTTACGGTGCGTAATTTGTATTATTCTGAAGCATACAGCTGCGCATGTAGCTATTTTCATAAAGCTGCGACAGCTATATGCTGCCGAATAATGCAAATTGCGCTTCGGAAACGTAAAAATAGAACTTTTTAGGGCTACTGCGGCCTAGATTGATCTCTTATCTAACGCTTTTGACTATCGAGAAACCCCACTTTACATTATTCGAGAAATGAGAAGACGCATCTCGCACTCTTGCAATCCTGGAATTGTCACATTAACCGCAACGCTCAGGCCTAAACTGGACGCAAGAAAGATGTAAAACGTCGCGTGTTATCTCAGCGAAAACCCTGATCTTTGTATTATCGATAAAAAAGAACGCGCACTCCGCACCCTTGCAGTCCTCGAAAAACCAGTGTACCCCCGTAAGGGATGAAATCTCAGTTTTAATTATAACCATGATGAAAATCGCACGGCAAATTCGATAGAATTTTGTAGAATTTTGATCTGTTCGGATCTACAAAGGGGCTGTTCCCGTTGAAAATAAGGTTTCTTTCTTTCTAGTTTCTTAAAATTTGTCTGCAATAAGTGGAAAATGCATAAAAATCCGCAGTCTGATGATAACAATGTATATTTCATTTAAACGGAGAGAAAGGGCGCAGGACAACGCGAAGGCAATCAAAATACAGAAGACCGTGGCAGCCTTCTTGATTCTTCCCCGCCGCCGGAACAGCTTGCCAGCGCAACAGCTCGCTCAATTACCATCGCAGATAATCATTATCGCGGAAACTGCATCGCCGGGCCTCATTGCCCCAATCCTTAATTAACTGGCGGCCAGACGATAATTGGTACGAGCCGGTGCACGACACTCGATCCATTGGCGAGAACGAGGGGCACGTGGTGCACATACAACGTACACGTACAGGGCCCGCAAAGTACGTTTGTCTCTTTGTAAGCTACATTTATCCGGACACGCGTAACGACGGAATTTTAAGTAACTTCAGATAACAAAATTGCTATCCCCTTTCCCTCGTGTACAATTACGTGGCTCGGTCTTGTAATACGTTCGATACACACGAGCATCTACAACGTTTTTAATGGCTCGAATGATACGTAATTGTTGCAGACCCGGTACGTATTCGGATAAGATTGGGGGTTGCGACAAATTTCATGCTACAAGGCTCCCCGTGTTAACACGAGCATTCCACCACGCTGGAAATACCGGTCTCCTTCTGTTCGATAACGTGTATACACGCTTCTTTAACAATCTTCTCTCACCCTTCAATTCCTTTCCTTCAGATACAGTGATATCCTCATATTCGGACACTCTTAAAAAGACGATAACTTCTTTAATAATTCGACCATACGATTTTAACTTTTCTCAGAAGTTTAAATTTAGAAGTTTTAATTTTGCTAAAAATTGCAAGTTGCCGGAATTGCAGAGAAAATTCGAAAAATTGTAGTTTGCTACTTTTTTTGTGTGGGTTTGTGTGAAAAATTTAGAAAACACGTTTCGTAGATCTGCATCAATCAAACATATTCTGAAAATTTATACAACTGTTCAAACATAGAAGTTTAAATTTTCTCAAAAATTGCAAGTTGTCGGAAATGCAGAGAAAATCCGAAAAATGTAGTTCGCCACTTATTTCATGTGGGCTTGTACGGAAAATTTATAAAACACGTTTCCTAGATCTGCATCAAACATATTCTGAAAATTTATACAAATGTTCGAACATAGAAGTTTAAATTTTCTCAAGAATTGCAAGTTGTCAGAATTGCAGAGAAAATCCGAAAAAATGTAGTTCGCCACTTATTTCATGTGGGCTTGTACGGAAAATTTAGAAAACACGTTTCGTAGATTTGCATCGATGAAACATATTCTGAAAATTTATACAAATCTTTGAACATGGTAAAAATTGCAGATTATCAGTCTCTAGGTGCAATAAACCTACATAAGTATTCTCACATCTTTCAATGTCTTTCTCAATGCATATAAGTGGCACAGATCTACGAAACTTATTTTTTAAATTTCCAATACAGGCCCACATAAAAAATTTGTAAAATGTAACTTTTAGACTTTTCTCTACAATTCCGACAAACTGTAATTTTTGCGGGATCGCTGTGGGGCATTCGGCGCGAGAGAAACGGCGATCGAAACACAGCGCCGGCTGGTGATTAAATAAATCCGAGCAATCAATTTTTTACGGGGGAAGGAGGAAGCCGGCAGTTAATGGAGGAGGCGCACAGTCCTCGGCTTTAGCTAGGCAACGCGAGAGGTGAATAATGTCACGGCGGGGCACGGTGTTTCACGAGTTGGTCGCCGATTAATTAAACGGGTTGTTTCGCGAAATTAATCAAACAGAGAAAGCGGGGACAATAAAAAAAG
Source organism: Lasioglossum figueresi (assembly GCA_028455805.1). Classification (NCBI taxonomy): domain Eukaryota; kingdom Metazoa; phylum Arthropoda; class Insecta; order Hymenoptera; family Halictidae; genus Lasioglossum; species Lasioglossum figueresi. The sequence continues at coordinate 5,319,308 of CM052199.1, read as the reverse complement.
CTGCGTAGAGTATATAAATGAAGTAACCGGCGCGGCGCGAGATGTAGACCTAAGCTCGTTCCCGAGCATAAATTACAATTAACCGTAGCATGCGTGGCTGTTGCGTGTGCAACACGCGCGTGCATGTTACGGTATTAAATTCATCCTGCGTTTTATCAGTAGGAAGACGTTAGAAGAACGTTTGCGAACATTACCCGAGAGCCTCCGCGCCGTACAACCATTTTTTTTTCACCGGACACAATCGGAGACGTTTACCCAGGCCAATAATTAAGCTGTCTAACGATTATTACGACTGTGTGTTTGCATATGCCATGGGAGGCTACCATATGTAGCAAACGTGTAATTTCTGTGAAAGGGAATTTCGAAATGTTCGATTTACTGTATCGGCTTTTTCACGGAAAAATTCGAAACCAGTTTCAGCGTACCAGCGTTAGATGGACGACGACTGTAATCGCAGTTGCTCGTTTGCTCCTTTGTTCTGATATATCGAAATCGATCGCAGACTCCTCTGTACGAGCTAACGTGTTATTAGACTGCGTACTTTATGCGTTCGTGACAAGAACCAGTTGGAGCTTCGAAAGAATTTCAGAATGTCAACGTGTCATTCGGAACTTGTTGATCTTAGTTTATGCTTGCGACTAATTTTCGTTACTGTTCTAGGCTTTTTTATCTCTCGGTGATGCAACGATGGGCTATTTCGGTAGTCGAAAATGCCAGACAAAAGATCAATCTAGGCCGCAGTCGCCCTCAAAAGGCCTATGTTTAGTGAGGGACGGATCCAGTTCGTGAAATGAGGAACGGACGAGGGTTAACAATGCTGCAACGTGCGCGGTGGTTCCAGGCGTTAAATGTCCGGGGCTGACGTCTTAATATCTTCATTCCTCGGTTTACGTCTTTCAACGGAACGCCTCGGCTTTCTGCGGATTCGCTTTGTCTCGATCGATGTCCAGAAGAAAGACCGTTCCGATCGAACCCGGTCGGAATAGGCTATTCAAGGGTACCTACGAACGAGCAAAGGGCCTCGGCGATTATTGTGCGGGCAGAGATAAAAGGTTCGCCTCCCATAAAACAAAGTGCACGCGGCTTCACTTTATGCTGATCGATTTGTGGTGATTTTATAACTTCGCCTGTCTATGGCTGGTTCTTGTGAAGGTGCCGTGGTTCAAACAAGCCGCGATACTTTATATCCGCGGAGCCGCGTAAACGCAAAATATAGCTCTACATGTCCAGAGAGAGAGAGAGAACGATTGTCTTACAATTCTTCTGGAGAGCGTTTCTTTGTGTTCGGCACGTTCGGAAGTAAGTACTCGTTGCAGTTAATGAAAACGCCGGTCTTGTCTGTGAAAATATGCTTCTCATATTTATTGCTTCATCGTTGTAAATATATATAAATGATATACACTCTCTAGAAAATAGAAAATATTTATATTACCGTAAGACTATAATCGGATACAAAGAACAAGACGTAGTGTACAGTTTATTTTATATTTCATGCGACTATCTCCCAACATTCGCTACTACTCGATTTACATCGCCAGTTTCTATACACGTAGGTGTGTATACCGTCCTCAAGGGGTTGTAGGTTTTTCAGCAGTCAAAACGCTATGTAAAAGATCAATCTAAGCCTCGAAAGTCTTATTTTTACGTTTTGCGAGACATAAATCTGCGCGTGTAGATTTGTTCATAAAGCTGCGACAGCTACGTGCTGCCGAATAATGCAAATTACGCCTCGTAAACGTAAAAGTAGGACTTTTAGGGGAGACAGCGGCCTTGATTGATCTTCCATCTTGAGCTTTTGACTACTCCTCAAGAAAAGAGGCGAATCCCGCACCCTTGCAATCCTGGAAAGGAGAACAACCCCTTAAATATTCTTGCACCTGAGCCAGGGTCCTCCAGCGAGCCCAGAACGAAAATACTACCTTTCCATACCTATTCCAGCCGCGACACACTGTATAAATAATATTACGTAATGGACGGTTCGAATTCTCAATGGAGCTGCGATCTATACAATCATTCTCTTAGAAATCGTTTCTTCTACGAAGAAATATTTCGATGGCAGTGGGATGTTCCTCTGCTGCCGTGGAAGATATCAGACTTTGACAATTGCTTTTTTTGGTTTTGTGTAATCCATTCAATAGATGTCGAAGGAGAGTAAAATCGTCCCGCGGACTTCTCGAGCCGTACAAATTTGGATGAACGTTTAATGCGAAAACAACACCTCAAATAGGACACTTCGATTCCGTGGAACCCTCGGACTCCGCGGAGAGATCTTTCGCTGCCAGAGCAAGAACCTCTTCGCACACGCGCTTGTAGACCCACGCATCCCCTTTCAACCTCTTCCTACGAATCCCAACTAACGATTTGTCGTCCGACACACCCTCCAACAAGCAAACTTCCAACTCGAAGGAGCACGCGTTTCTCGAGAATGGCCGCGTTGTGTCTTTAGCTGCGTCTGTACAGTCCTCCGTTTCACCCTGAAGGATAAACCTGTGGAAATGTTCGAGGGTGATTCGTCTATCGAGATTCGCGAAATGAATTGTCTGTTACCCTTTCTGATGGCACATGATCCCTTTGCGCCGCAGTGCTCTGCGTAGCTGCGACAGCACGTACTTCGGATCGTCGCTGGACGTCGACGATACGTTAAACAGACCCTGCAACAACAAAATAATTGTTGTAAAATGAAACGGATTTTCAAATGTGTACGTACTATGTACGAGGGCAATTTCAATTCAAACTGAAACCTATTGTTTAAGTTTCTTCAGTGAACAATCCAATGCTTGAATATTAAAAATTATGTATATGTTACAGAGGAGCCATAAGAATTTTAGAAAAGCTTGAGGTTGGGAAGCACTGTTGTAGTGCGGTCAATTCGGTACAAACTTTGCCGGACAGCACGTTGGGTTGGTCAGGATCGATATTATCGCTCTTGATGTGCCGCTTAGGCGTAAGGACGCATCGTACTCGATTCAAACCGCGTTCCAAACCCATTATCACTTTTCTAGCACTTCCTGGTGTGGACGCCAGCGTTTCCCTAAAAATGATTACCTCCTTCAAATTAACGGAATAGCAATTGCGTGATTTTCTATATCACAAAAATTTACCGTTTCTCTATTACCGGAGTATTCGCAGAAACTGTTCGATCCTTCGCTGCAGCTCTTTTAGCAGGTACTGTAAACATTTTCTTAAATTTAATTAACTGAAAAGACGAATTGTAGGGTCGAAGGGACTGTAATAGATCGGATAAGGAGTAGACGCGTGAAAGGTGTTGTACGTTCTGAAAAAGGAAGAGGATAAAGAATCCTTACAGATACGTATTTGGAACTCGAAATTGTGTTTGTTCACAAGTCGTTGCTCTCCGTTGAGTTATTCGCGAAATTATCTGCTTTTCACACAACTACAGCAATTAATGGCACTTGGGGACTTTCATTAAAGTTTCTAATTAGATAGCTACCATCACCTAATTAGAAACGAACTTTAGAAAATATATTACAAAACTATGCGCCGTGGTCGTAATAGAACAGAAGTACATCTAACTTTCGTAGAAAGGGATCGGTAGTTTTATTTAGGGCAGCGGTTTCCAACCTGGGAGACGCAAAAATTTTTTAATAAAAAATTAATTCGTAGTTGTCTATACTATCATATCTATTAAAAAAAAGTAAAAGGTAACCGTTGATTTAGTGCGAAACGTTCTTTACGAGTATAAGAGAACCGATCGATGATAATTCGAGGTTCTCATGAAAAATTGCAATTTTTATTAACATACCAGGGGAACATACATCGTCCACGTCTTTACTTCGAAGTCGTTTTCGTCCAGACAAATTCGAGTCCTTGCTATTGTCATCTGTAAAAACACAATCGAATACAAACTATAAATATATTACACGAACATCGACGATACGCTGAAGAACTATAGCAATTTACTGTTAACTGGTTCGGGCGTTTTTGGCAAAACATCGTAAGTTGTTCCTACTAATAATGGTGACTTCCTGTTGCGCTTACTTCTCGGAGAACGATCGAGCTTTGTTATAATATTGTTTATTCCTCCCTCGTTCTGTAAATAGTAAGAAAGGTGATATTACAGTTTGGAAAATATATTTGCTCGATGTAAAGCTTTACCTCTGGCTTAAAATAAGACTTCGTCGAAGATGATATTTTAAGCGTGAGTCCACGAAGTTTTCTGTCCAATAGTAAAAGATACGTTGCAGTCTTATAATCGGTCCGATCGCTTTTCAGAAGTTTCTTCCATATATCTAAGGAATGTTCTCCGCATATGGCAGACATGGTGCTCAACACGTCATCATCTTTTTCGAACTGCAAATGCACGACATTTATGAAATAGTTGTATGGATATCGTTAGACAATAAAAGCTCTTTACATTGATTTTGTGTACAAATGAAACAGGATTGAGAAATCCAGCTATGATCCACGGATGATTGCATAATTCTTGTATAGTTATCCTCTTTTTTGGGTCTATTTGCAACATTGCTCGGATAAGTCTTCTGCTGCTATTCGATAAATAACTCGGTTCGTCGTATTTGCCACTCTGGAGAATTAAAATGTTATCGGTACTTTTCATTGTCGAGTCATTGTAATTTTAATCGATTACGAAGCAGGAGACTTACAAGAATCTTCCTGTAAAGATTCTCTATATTGTTATCATCGAAGGGGAGGAAACCGCATAGCAATGCATAAAGAAGAATCCCCATACTCCATATATCTACTTCTGAACCTACAAACAAAGAATTCATTCGTTATACGTTCAGGAAATGTTATACATGCCTAAATATTAATTCATTATACGTTCAGGAAACGTTATACATGCCTAAATATTTTTTCCCTACTATAAGTTCCGGCGCAGCATAATTCGGCGAGCCACACGATGTCTGCAAATGCGACTCTATTCCATTCTTCGGCTTTGCACATAATCCAAAATCTATGAGCTTCAAGTTTTCATTCCTGTCCAGCAAAACGTTCTCCTAAGTACAAGATAATATTATTTACCATTTACATATAATTGCAGACCAGGAATCTGTTCGCTTACCGGTTTCAAGTCTCGATGCGCGTATCCTAAACTATGTAGATACGCTATAGCAGAGACAATTTGACGAAAAAATTTCCTCGATTCTGTTTCGGATAATCTATTCTTCTCCACTGCGAATCAAAATTACAATTGTTAGTTTACCTTCTCAACGAAAGTTTAACCCTTTGCACTCCGTTGTCACCGATAATGCGACATTTGAAATATGAACTTTAAATCCGCTATCGCTGCTACGGCGACACAACTGTTTTGCTTAATTCTTGTGCTAGAGTTGTTGGTGTACTATACGAGTAACTAGGCTGGAGCGCAAAGGGATAAAGAACAAGTATCATGATCGAAATGCTACCTATGTGGTCAAATAGTTCTCCTCCTGAACAATATTCCATCACCATGAAATAGTGACTGTCTGTTTCTATCACTTGATACAGCCTGCAAATGTGTTGATGCAATAACGTCTTCAGCGCTTTCACTTCTAATTTAACCCTTGGCAAGTCGTCCTGAGGATAGAAACGAAATGTACGAGTCGAACAGAATTAGGTGTTTGTACTCCTGTCTATAAGTCAGTGGACACTTGTTCAAATTTGGATGCAGAGAACTTTTTGTTATCGAAGGATATTATAGTGTATATAATTATCATTATAGTGTAATAATTCTATTTTTATAGAAAAGTAAAAGTGTCGGTGCAGAATTAATTAAAGCAACAAAATTAAGGTTAATAGGTTCGATAAAATTACCATTTTATCGAAGACAAATAAGTGTCCGGTGATTTATGGAGAGGGTTTACATTAAATTTATAAAATTACTCACGCCCAAGGCCGATTTGTCCATTATTTTGATAGCAACTTTCTCGCCGGTCGCAACATGCGTGGCAAGTTTCACTTTCGCAAAACCACCGCTTCCAATAGTCTTTTCCAATTCGTATAAACCCTTGAGCGCAGCATATCGCACCATTCTGACAAGCCTCCAAACAAATATACAAAACTCTCTGCCTAATTACGTGCTGCTAATCACATCACTTTTGAACTCACAATTTCTAACGTAAATATCCTTTCGGAACCAATCAGCACGTAGTGTTCTACACGGCAACTTCCGATCGTCAATGCTACCAATCTGAGGGAAGGAAAAACAGAGCCAAAACAGAGAGCCGATAAGAGATAAGAGAATTCATGTCGAGATCCAACTGATTCCTGAATATTCATTAGAATTTAATGCATCCATACCGTTCGATGAAGTTAATTTGTTATGTCAGAAAATGGGAGATATTAAATGTTCATTCCAGCGCGAATGATTCTTGCCGAATTTCCCATAAGGCTGCATGTAATCAGCGGCACGAATCATCTGCTCCGAAAAATCTGAAAATAACGCCATCCCGCGTAGTTACAGAACGCTCAAACTGGTAAACAAATGACCGATGGTCGGTATTCTTTTTAAAATGAAGCGGATGCCGACGACGTAGAATTCTATTTTGTCGAGATGTCGATAATGTGAATTTCCGCTAAACAACACAGACTTAATGTTAACAATTTATTGGGCAAACTTCTGAAATTTGGTCAAATCGGATTCAGCTAAAATTTTGCACTCTTATTATGTTAGATATGGCTATCTCGTCTTGTCGATTATAATTTGGAAAATGTTAAATTTTAATATTGACACAACTTACCTTATTTAAAAAAAAAGAATAATAAAAACACAATATATATGCGATGTATAAAATATATGTGAAAAGATATATTTGTATCACGGTTTTGTCGTTCCTTACAATTCCTTATGCAACAAGTTTGCGAAATAATGTACTTGTATACCTCGCTTTTGTATCGCTATCCATCATTTTGAATTATCTTGTGACGTGACTTGTGGGCACAGATACTCCCGTTACTTTGAAACACTGCGTCCTATGCATATCCTATACCTGTCATACCTAAGCCGGGTCTATAAGTATAATGGTCTAAATCTAACAATAAGATCCCTACTCTTTGACGGCGCCACGAAAATTCCTTTCCACGGTGCACAATGGCCGCATTAGGGTTACTGCCTCTTTATAATCATTTCGAAGAAGAATAAGAGTTGGTCAGGTACAGAAACCAATAGTCTTCATAGACATCTGTCCTGTTGAATCTGAAAGTAAATATCAAGTAAATTCCAACAATTTAAACGCTCAGGATTTTCAGGGTATATCGGTATCATTTCCATTGACCATGTCATCGATTTTATCGACTAAATTCAATTATCGACTACTTACTATTTAGTCGCAATATACTATCGACTAGTCGATACTTTCCAGTCGACTGAACTGCTTTACTGGTTATGTTCTCGATATTCGACAATGTTGATGAACTTAGCTTACAATTACACTTGTTATTACACTGCTGATTTTGATGCATTTATGAAGAAATTGACTGAATGAAATGTAAAACAGTAAATGGTTAGAAAAATTGAAGAATATTATTGTTTTTATCACAATTTTTATTTTACTCCTGCTCCCCAGAATCAATGCAGAACACTTTTATTTTGTATAAAGATCCGCAGTCTGATTTACTATTGTTAGTTTCCTAAAATCCTTATATAGGGCGCCACGGAATGTTTAATTTTAAGATGTAATTTTCACATTCTATATCTTGCTGTAACTGTATTTATTTTTACAGTAAGACCTCGATATTAACCGGATCCCGATGATCAACAAACATGCGTTTAAATATGATTATATTATGAAGGGAAATAAAAATGTTCGAAAGTAAAATATTTACTTTGTAATATAAGGTACATTCTAATTATATCCTCGGACCTTTATTTATCCGGAATGTTTGTCTCGCGATCGAGCCGGTTAATCGAGGTCGAACTGTATTTGATTTGAATTGATTTTAATTGATTTTAATTGATTTTTCAGTCGGCAGTGCCCAACGATTTTCCCGGTCCGGTTATAAATCGAAAGAGAACCTAACAGGACGCTGGCAGAGGGCTCTCTGGATCGTCTACGACCCTGGGATTAGTATAGGTGTTTGCACGAATGGCGGCGTGTGTGTCGGACTATAGTAGGGACAGAGACGTCGTGATGGTTCACGGTTACCTAACCCGTGGCGAAGTCAGCGGTTGTGAATGTTGTGATCATGATGAGGATCAGTACCAGCTGATTCGTTCGTCGAGATGTTGGTGTACGTTCAGTTCGCGTTGAGTCTCTGAGACGTTATCGATTACTTTACCGCGATTATCGACCACTAAACTGTGCACAGTCCTCCTCGACACAGTATTCGAGAGTTTAGGGCTGCGCAGGATGGGACGCGCGGCTACGGTGACGGGGGCCGTGTTGTTTTGAAGGGGACACGTTTACCCACGTGGAACGCGGTGCCAGTTTTCCACTGTTGTTCGAACGGCGATCACTGAAGAATTATTACACGGAACCCGGTGTAAAAGAAAAACGTCGATTTGTCCTTGCCTCTTTCTCGGCGTGCGGAAAAGACAGGAGAGGAGGACACGCAACCACGGCGATGCGCGCGCGTGTTCGCGTGTTGCGAGCGTAGAGACGTGCACAGTGGAGGGATAAAGAAGTTTGTAAACGGAGGGAGACGGCGAGCAAACGTAACGGAAGAAAGGGACAAGCGGAAGGGAGAAAAAGAATAGACGCCCCGGGGCTCGGCGTGCGTATGTGGAGAAGAGTAGAAACTCTGGTGTGTTTGGTCATCGTGGATAACACGTGGGGTGCGACGTGGGAGAGGGTACCTCCCCCCGAGGACATTTAACGGACTTGGATAAAACGGTAGGACGTTTTTCCCCGGAAACAGGATCCCTTAATCTATCGCGATCGATCGTTTCCTTGAACGGGCCGGATGAACCGCGACAGACACACTCGACGGCGTGTCTGGGCATCATCCTGTCACGCAGTTATGTGCGTGAAAACATGCTGCGCACATACTTTGGCTGTCGTGTGTTCGCGCGCGCGCGTGCACTCGTCTGCGGTCTTAGACCATATAAATCTATAGACACGGCGCAGATAATGCTGCGGTTGAAAAACGCGCCGCGTCTGACAATTTCAAAAGATTTCAGTTTATACAGTAGTCGAGCTCTGTGTGCACGGTACTGTCGAGGATCTATGTGCCCGCCAGAAAAAGAATGTTGTGAAAGTAGATTCTATAGGCTGAAGAAAAATAATGCAGTTTAAAATTAACTTGAACTATGCCTTAATATTAACTGGTACAGATTGATTTTATTTAGACTTTTCCTGTAGAATAATTTCTTACAAAATTATTTTTATTATATCGATAGTCGTAAAATAAGAAATCTGGAACCGGCGCATTTTGACCGGATCTCGAGAAATTATGTGACATGCGTCGTTCTTCCTGATATATACAGGGTGGGGCATTTAAATGGGAACACCTAAATATCTCGATTATTATTAGTCGTACAAAAAATCTCAACAGAATAAAGTTGTACTGTTTCAAGGGGCGAATTTGATGATGGTAAAAATTTTTTTCTCAAGGTCATTTTTTTACAAGATTTCAAGGTCATCGATATTTTTTTAAATGGAATCATATATTTTTTTGTTCATATTCTTATAGAGAATAAAATGACAAATTCAACAACCTATCGTATAATGTATGATTCGGCTCATCTGATCTCAAGATGTTTACATTAATATGTCCTGTCGTTGTGGAACAGATACTGGCTCATGAATTCATACCGAAACCTATGTTTATTATATATAGTATATATGGTGTACGGATGTGGTAGTGACACACGCTTCCTGTCAGCACGAAAACGTTGGCCGAAGTTCACGATCGAAAACGAACGAGTTTGTCAACGATGGCTGCTCGCGCGACATGTCCCTACTCGTGTACGGCCTCTGACTATGGCTCTGACTATGGGGCTCTGACTAAGGTTCTCGCTCTGTCGCGTGACGTAATCCATTCAACCGCTTACTACGCAATACGGGACACGATCTCCTCTATTTCTGTCCCGCCTCTACCTCGTCGCGTACCATCCTCTCTCTCTCTCTCTCTCTCTCTCTCTCTCTCTCTCTCTCTCTCGCTCTATCT